>PVKE010042203.1:0-13851 GCA_004027555.1 Craseonycteris thonglongyai | reverse complement strand
GGATATACACCTAATTATGATTCCTTGGTTAGAGACATGCAAACTCAGTCTTCCCATTAATGTTAAGGCAACAAAGTCAATTCTAAATCTGTCTTTATCTGTAGCTACTTTGAATTAATAAATATTGTTAATAATTATCCATGTTCTTTTAATTCCCCTGGACTTGAGTTTTTTGGCCCTTTAAATAATTATTGTTGTTGTTTTTTACGTAGGTAGATAAGCCGTATATCTATATTTCAGTACGAGGTGTACTCAGCGAGCTATTGATAGATTAGCAAAAAGTAAGTCATATTATTCTTTCATGATAAATTTTCCTGGCCCCCCAAAAAAAGCGAAAGTGAAATATTGAAATCAAATTATCAGCCATACTGTGCATTTTTATAACTTTTTCATATTTACGAACAAATAGTACAACTTATACATTGCAGTTGATAAAAAAGTTAAATTGCATTTTAACTTAGTAAAAATCTATCTTGAAAAAGTGTGGGAAAATCGAATTTTTTAGGTACCGCATGTACGGAATGCTGCTATCAAAAGTTGGGTCTGGAAATTTATTTTCTTCATGAGCCTATATCTCGAAAACTTAATAAGTGTTTTAAAAAATAAAAAATAGTTTTGAACATATATTTTACTTATCTACCCATACCTCGCTGGAGTGCACCTTATACTGAAACACAGTGTATAAACATAGTATGCATTTCACACCCCTTCTTCCCCCTTAGACTACGCCTATGACAACAAGTCGATCGCGACACACTTTTAAGATAAAAAGTAGATCTTATATACAGAAAAGTTGGCCACCCCTGATTATTATCAATATTTAACAGTGTTACAAATATTATGAAATTAAGTCTGTGGTTTATAGTTTTAGAGTAGTAATTTTTCTTTCCTAAATTATTACCTCATTCCACTATTTATATTAAGATAGGCATTGAATAAAATTGTCAGTATTTAAAAACAGCTGTTTTGAATACAAGGGTTACAATTTATAGAAATGAGTTTAAAGGGGTATATAAGTAGAAAAGTTTGGGAACCACTGATCTAGGAGATTTGGAAGTGGCTGCCTCTGGCAAGTGGGATCAGAAGTGGGTTGGAGAAGGGCAAGAGCTGAGAGTTTTTATGTGTATACTTTTTAATAGTGTTTGATTTTAGCACGTTGCGTACGGCGGGGTTTAAAACCCTCATACCCCTCTGTTCTGGCAGATATTTAAATGAGACCACGTTGAAATGAACTCTTCTCTTTAAAATGCTATTGCTTCCATATTATTTATAACTTTTCAAAGAAATTTTTTGTACTTACTCACGTAAATTTATCCATTGATAATATTTGCTCGTTATATATCAACCAAACCTCATTAATTAAATAAACCTTGCAAAAAATAAAAGGTTACCTGCTGAGCCATCCCAGCTTCCCTTGGCAAAAAAATAAGTAAATAAAATAAATAAATAAATAAATAAATAAATAAATAAATAAATAAATAGATAAAAGGTCAAGTGTAAAAACGATAATTCTCGTTACCCGTCCTTAATGCATGGCTCAGAAAAAACGAAGATTCTCGTGATCCATACGCAATGTGTTAAATTTATGGTAAAGCATTTCCTCTTAAATGTAAAAATCAAAAGAAAACTAGTAGCATGAAGAATGTCATCAATATGGTAGATTCTAAACCTCTAAGCTTTTCTTCCTCCCACTGAAATATTGAACTACCATGTGCTGTCTGCACAACTAATAGTTTTAAAATACAGCAAATACACAATTAAGAACATGATGCAACACATATATAATGTATTGTAGAAATGTACACCTGGAACCTATGTGAATTTAATAACCAATGTCACCCCAATAAATTTAATAAAAATCAAGAAAGAAAAAAGAAAGAAAAGAAAGAAGAGAAAGCCATCTTCAAAGTGGTAGGAAAGTTTTGTGGCATTTTCTTTTTTTTTAATGTTTTTTTTTTTTTAATTGTTAAATTTACTGGAGTGACATAGATTGAAAACAATTACATTGTTTCCATATGCTCGATTCTATATTACATTGTCTATACATCACATTATAGGCTCACCACCCAGAATCAGCTCTCTTTCTATCACCATATATTTGATGACTCCCCCCCACTCATCTCCCCCTCGTACTGCCCAGCTCTCCCACCCACCTCCCCACTTACCCTCACATAACCACTAAACTATTGACTGCGTCCATGAGTTTTTGTTTCTTGCTTACTTTCAGTTTTATATTCCACCTATGAGTGAGGTCATGTTTCTAGATTCTTTCAGTCCGACTTATTTCATTTAATAAGATGTTTTCAAGGTCCGTCCATGTTGTCACAAATGACTGTATTTCATCTTTTCTTATTGCTGAATAGTATTCCATTGCATAAATGTACCACAACTTCTTTATCCAGTCATCTATCAGAGGACACTAGTTGATTCCATGACTTAGCCACCGTGAACAATGCTGCAATGAATATTGGGGTACATATATCTTTGCAGATTGAGGCCTTCAGGTTTTTTGGGTAGATATTCAGGAGAGGGATTGCTGGATCATGTGGCAATTCCATTCCTAGTTTTTTGATAAATCTCCATACGGCCTTCCACAGTGGTTGTACCAATTTACATTCCCACCAGCAGTGTATGAGGGTTCCTTTTTGTCCACAGCCTCTCCAGCACTTGTTATCCCTTGTCTTGTTGATTGTAGCCATTCTAACAGGTGTGAGGAGGCATCTCATTGAGGCTATAATTTGCATTTCCCTAATTGCTGGTGATGTTGAGCATTTTTTCACATATCTGTTGACTGCATGTCTTCATGAGAGAAGTGTCTGTTTAGGTCTTCTGCCCATTTTTTAATTGGATCGTTTGGTTTTTTTGTTGTTGAGTTGTATGAGTTCTTTATATATTTTAGATACTAGCCCCTTATCAGAGGAATTGTTTGCAACTATTTTCACCCATTCGGTTGGTTTCCTTTTTACTTTGTTGACGGTGTCCTTTGCTTTGTAGAAGCTTTTTAGTTTGCTATAGTCCCACTCATTTACTTTTGCTTTTACTTCCCTTGCCTTTGGAGTCAAGTTCATAAAGTGCATTCTGAGCCCAAGGTCTGTAAGTTTAGTACTGATGCTTTCTTCTAATCTATGCACTTTATTGTTTTGGGTCTTATGTGGAGGTCTTTAATCCACTTTGAGTTAATTTTGGTATATATAAGGTGACAATTTCACAATCCAGATTCATTCTTTTGTGAGTGGTTTTACAATTTTCCCAGCACTATTTACTGAAGAGGCTTTCTTTTTCCCATTTTATATTTTTTGCTCCTTTGTCAAAGATTATCTGTCCATATATTTGTGGGTTTATTTCTGGGTTTTCGACTCTGTTCCATTGGTCTGGATGTCTGTTTCTCTACCAATACCAACCTGTTTTGATTATTGACGCTTCGTAGTATAGACTAAATTCAGGGAGCGTGATGCCTCCAGCCTTATTGTTATTATTGTTATTATTATTATTTTTCCAGAGGATTGCTTGGGCCATTTGGGGCCTTCTGTGGTTCCATATGAATCTGATAATTTTAAAATTTATTTCTTGAAAGAATGTCTGTGGGATTTTAATGGGAATTGCATTAAATCTGTATATTGCTTTGGGTAATATGACCATTTAAACTACATTGATTCTTCCAATCCATGAACATGGAATATTCTTCCATTTCTTTGTATCTTCCTCAACTTATTTTATTAGTGTCTTACAGTTTTCCGTGTATAAGTCCTTCATGTTATTTGTTAAGTTTATTTCTATGTATTTTATTCTTTTAGTTTTGATTGCAAATGGTATCGTTTTTCTCATTTCTTTTTCTGAAGTTTCATTGTTTGCATAGAAAAATGCTGTGGATTTTGGTACATTGATTTTGTAGCCTGCAACTTTCTTTTTTTGTGATGTCCTTGCCAGGTAGTAAGGTAATGTTGACCTCATAGAATGAGTTGTGAAATATTGCTTCTTCAATTTTTTGGAAAAATTTGAGGATAGGTGTTATCTTTGAATGCCTGGTAAAATTCGTTAGTGAGGTCCCGTGGTCCTGGACTCTTGCTTTTGGGGAGGTTTTGGATGATTGTTTCAATTTCCTTACTGTTAACTGGTCTGCTTAGGTTATCCAGCTCTTCTTGATTCAGTCTTGGCAGACTACATGTTTCTAGAAACTTGTCCATGTCTTCTAGGTTGCAAAATTTGGTGGCGTATAGTTTTTCATAGTATTCTTGTATGGTCCTTTGTATTTCTATGGTTATCAGTTGTAATTTCCCCTCTTTCATTTCTAATTTGGATTATTTGTGTGTTTTCTCTTTTTCCCTTGGTGAGCCTAGTCAGAGGTGTGTCAATTTTATAATTTTTTTCAAAGAACCAGCTCTTTGTTGCATTAATTTTTTCTATTGTTTTTCTATTTTCTATTTCACTGAGTTCTGTTTTAATTTTTATTATTTCCTTTCTTCTGCTGGCTTTGGGTGTTTTTTGTCCTTTTCCTAGGTCTTGAAGATGTGATATTAGGTTGTTTACTTGTGATGTTTCTTGTTTCCTGAGAAAGGCTTATAGTAAGGTGACCAGACGTCCCACTTTTGGCAGGACAGTCCCGATTTTTAACAATTTGTCCCGCGGCGTTTTAAAAAAGTCCCGATTTTTGGAAAGAATGCACGACAAGTTAGGGAACAGCGGGAGATAGACCAAATTTTTAATCAAGAACCCCCTCCCCCCCGGTCAATGGTGTCCCGCTTTACCAATGTTAAAATCTGGTCACCTTAGCCTGTAGTGGTATAAATTTCCCTGTTTTTACTGCTTTTGCTGTATCCCAGTAATTTTGTTATGTTGTGTTTACATTGTCATTTGTTTCTATGTATTTTGTAATCTCTTCTTTTATTTTTTCTTTGATCCAGTCATTTTTTAATAACATGTTGTTTAATCTCCATGCATATGTGGTTTTTCCTGCTTTCTTTTTGTAGTTAATTTCAAAGCTTTGTGATCAGAGAATACATTTGGTATAATTTCAATCTTCTTAAATTTGCTGACACTAGCTTTGTGTCACAGCATGTGGTCTATCCTTGAAAACATTCCATGTGCACCAGAAAAAAATGTATAGTCCTGTGTTGTAGGATGAAATGTCCTGTAAATGTCATCTATGTCCAATTGCTGTAATGTATCATTTAAAGCTGATATTTTCTTATTTATTTTCTATTTGGATGATCTGTCCATGGCTGTCAATGTGGTGTTTAAGTCCCCTACTATAATTGTATTTTTGTCAATTTCTCCTTTTAGATCTGTTAGTAGTTGCTTTGTAAATTTTGGTGCTTCTTGGTTTGGGGCATATATATTAATAAGGCTCCTTTTCTTTCTCTCTTACTCGCCTCCATTTCTCCAACTTTAGGTATTTTTTGTGATGAATGGGTTCCTCAGCTGAGGCTGTGTGTTGCTTAGGGATTCTCTGGTTGGATTTTAGTTTTTAAATTGTTGTCTTTCCAGGAGAGGTTTCAAGAGCTTCTCTCACGCCACCATCTTGATGACCGAGAATAATTTTGTGGCATTTTCAATGTCCCTTCCTCCATTTATTTTCTGGCATGGCTGTGGCTAGGTTTTGTATATGTTGTAAGAAAGTGGTCCAATTTTATTTTTTTATTTGTATAATATGTGTCCAGTTTTCCCAATATTAGATATTAAAAAGACTATCTACCCCATTGTATATCCTTGCCTATTTTGTCATAAATTAATTTACTATATAAATGAGGATTAATTTACTATACAAATGAGGATTTATTCTATTTCATTGACCTATATATCTGTTTTAAGCCAATACCATACTGTCTTGTTTATTGTAGCTTTATAGTATAGTTTGAAATCAGGATATGTGATACCTCTCACTGTGTTCTTTCTTAAGGTATCTTTGGCTTTTGGGGGCCTTTTGTGGTTCTATATAAATTTTAGGATTAATTTTTCTAGTTCTGAGAACACTTTTGGTATTTTAATAGGTGTTGCATTGAATCTGAATATTGCTTTAAGTAGTAAAAACATTTTAACGATATCAATCCTTCCAATCTATGAAAATAGTCTGTCAATATTTTTTTCTTCTTTTCTTTTTGTATCCTTTTCAATTTCTTCTTTCAATGTCTTACTGTTTTCAGAGTATGGATATTTTAACTTTGGTTAAATTTATGCCTAGGTATTTTATGCTTTTTTGATGCAGTTGTAAATGGATTCTTTTCTTAATTGTTCATTATGATTATTTGTTATTGATGTATAGAAACGCAACAGGTTTCAGTATATTGATTTTATATCCGGCCACTTTATTGAATTCACTTATTATTTCTAAGTTTTGTTTTGTTTTGTTTTGTTTTGTGGAGTCTACAGTTTTTCTCTATGTAGTATTATGTTATCTGCAAATAGAGTTACAATTTTGCTTTTCTGATTTGGATGATTTTTATTTATCTGATTGCTGTGGCTCGGACATCCAATACTATGCTGAACAGTGGTGGTGATAATAGTAGGACTTCTTGTCTTTTCATGGATCTTAGAGAAAAAGCTTTCATATTTTCACTGATGAGTATAATATTGGCTGTGGGTTTTTCATATATGTAACCTTTATTATGTCGAGCTATTTTTTTTAATATCCATTTTGTTGAGAGCTTGTATCATAAAAGGATGTTGAGTTTTGTCAACTGCTTTCTTGCATCTATTGAGATCGTAATTTTTATTGTCCATTTTGTTAATGCTACATATCATGGTGGTTGATTTAGGAATGTTGAACCTTTCTTCCATCCCTGAAATAAATATCACTTGGTCATGGTGTATAATCCTTTTAAAGATTTATTTATTTATTTATTTATTTATTATTTTTTATTATTTTTATTTTTTGACAGAGGGAGAGACAGAGAGAGACAGAGAGAATGGGGAGGGCCCAGAGCAGTCTCCACAGTTGATAGCATCAGTTTTCCACATAGTTTCACTCCACAGGTGGGCACAGGGCTGCGCAGGGCAGGAACTGGACCAGGAGCCTCCCGCATAGGCCCCGGCAAGAACTGAACTGGGGGCACACCCCAGTTCAGCATATGGGTCTGCATGGGCCGGGGCCGGGACTCAATTCTCGGGCTTTGGGGCCGCAAAGTGAGTGCTTAACCCACTGAGCCATCCCAGCTTCCCCATATAATCCTTTTAATGTACTATTGAATTCAGCTTGTTAACATTTTGTTGAACATTTTTGCATGTATGTATATCAAAGATATTGGCTTGTAATTTTCTCTTTTGTAATGTTTTTTTTTGTTTTTGTTTTTGTTTTTGGTATCAGGGTAATGCTGGTGTTAGAGAGTATGAGAGCTTTCTTTCTTTGATTTTTAAAAGTAGTTTAAGAATGATCGGTATAGATTCTTCTTTAAATGTGTCATGGAAGTTACCTGTGAAGTTGTCTGGTCCTGGACTTTTGTTTCAATTTTTTATATTACCACTTCAATTGCTAGTAATCAGTCTGTTTAGACTTTCTATTTCTTTTTGGTTCTTTCTTAGAAGATGATATGCTTCTAGAAATTTATCCATTTATTTTAGATTATTAAAACCATTGGCGTGTATTTGTTGGTAGTATTTTTTTGTTTGTTTCTTTAAAGTTTGTTTTTATTGTGAAGAATTTAAAATATATATGGTCATATAAAAATCAGTATGGTAAATCCATATATTCATATACTATCATTTAGCTACAATTTTTAGCATGTGACCAGTCTTATTTTATCTATACCCCCAAGTCATTACTGTCTATCCCCCACTGCAAATTTGGATTATTTTGAAGCAAAACCCAGATATGATATTGTTTTCTTAATGGTGTATTTGTTTTTTATCCTTCACATTTTAAATTATCTTTATTATTATGTCAATGAAAAAGTTACAGTTCAGTACCAGTGTTTTCTAACACTTCTCAACTTCCTAACATTTTCTTATCTTACTTTTTCTTTAACACTCAATATTATTTTCTATTATTTTAAAGTGTACAGCATAATGGTTAGATGATTATGTAATTTATTCAGTGATCCCCTGATTATAGTTTAGTATCCACCTGGCATTATAATAGTTGCAATGTTATTGACTATATTCTCTATGCTGTGCTTTACAGCCTCATGACTATTTTGTAACTACCAATTTGTATTTCTTAATTCCTTCACCTTTTTTACCCATTTTCCCAACCCCTTACCCCTCTGGAAACCATCACTTTGTTCTTTGTATCTTCAAATCTGTTTCTGTTCATTTTTTGTTGTTCATTTATTATTATTATTTTTTAGATTCTACATGTAATTGAAATTATATGGTATTTGTCTTTTGCTGTCTGATTCATTTCAGTTTAGCCTAATAACCTCTAGGTCCATTCATGTTGCCACAAATGACAAAATTTCATTCTTCTTTTATGGCAGAGCAATTTCCATTGTATATATTATGTACACCACTTCTTTATCCAATGATGCATTGATGGACACTTAGGTTGCTGCAATACCTTGACTATTGTAAATAATGCTGCAAGGAACATAGGGATGCATATATATATGTAAAAAGATTTATTGTTTTGAGAGAGAGAGAGACAGATAGAGAGAGGGAGAGAGACAGAGAGAAGGGAGAGGGCCCAGAGCAGTCTCCATAGTTGTACCTCATTTGTTTTTGACAATTTTATTCCACACAGGTGGGCGTGGGGCTGCACAGAGCAGGAACCAGGCTGAGGGCCTCCTGCATGGGAAGCACAACCCCATGATCTAGAGACCTCCCACATGGAAGCACATCCCAAGCCAGAACCAAATTGGGAGCCTCCCACATGGAAAGCACACTCCAGTTCAGCATATGGGTCTGCACAGGCCAGGGCTGGGACTTGATCTTCGGAACCCAGGGCTGCAAAGGTGAGTGCTCAACCCACTCAACCCTTTCAGCACCCCTGCATATATCTTTTTGAATTAGTGTTTTAGATTTCTTTGTATAAATATCCAGCAGTGGAATTGCTCAACTATAAGGTAATTTTATTTTTTTTTAAATTGAGGAAACTTTATACTCTTTTCCATAGTGGTTGCACCTGTTTGCAATCCCAACAATGGGTCACAAAGGTTCTCTTTTCTCCATATCCTCAACAATACTTGTTGTTTGTTGATTTATTGATGATAGCCATTCAGACAGGTGTTAGATGATATCTCATTTTGCTTTTAATTTGCATTTCTCTGATGATCAGTGCTGTTAAGCATCTTTTCATATATCTATAGGCCATCTGTATGTCTTCTTTGTAGAAATGTTTATTTAGGCCTTCTGCCCATTTTTAATCAGATTGTCTTTTGGTAATGAGTTGTATGAGTTTCTTATATATTTTGGGCATTATCCTTTTATTAGATGTATCATTGTCGAATGTCTTCTCCCATTCAGTATTATCTTTTCATTTTGTAGATGGGTGTTTTTTGCTGTGCAAAAACTTTTAGTTTGATGTAGTTCCATTAGTTTAGTTTTTCTTTCTCTTCCCAGGAAGATATATCCAAAAATCATTAGTAAGAGCAATGTCAGAGAGCTTATGCTTGTTTTCTTCTAGGAGTTTTATGGTTTTGGGTCTCACATTTGTTTTTAATTTTGTATATAGTGTAAAAATGTGGTCTTATTTCATTTTTTGCATGTATGTGCCATTTTCTCAACACTATTTACTGAACAGATTATCTTTACTCCACTGTATATATTTTGTTTGTTTGTTTTTATTGTTTCTGACAGAGAGAGAGAGAGAGAGAGAGAGAGAGAGAGAGAGAGAGAGAGAGAGAGAGAGAAAGAGAGAGAGAGAGAGATACAGAGACAGAGAGAGAACTGAACTGGGGGCACTCCCCAGTTCAGCACATGGGTCTGTATGGGCCAGGGCCAGGATTTGATCCTGGGTTCCTGGTGCTGCAAAGCAAGTACCTAACCCACTGAGCCATCCCAGCTTTCCCCCACTGTATATTCTTGTCTCCTTTGTCATAGGTTAATTGACATTATATGTGTGGGTTTATTTCTGGGCTCTGTTCATTGATCTATATATCTGTTTGTTTGTTTGTTTGTTTCCTTTTGCCTGTGCCATGCTTTTTGATTACTATGGTTTTGTATTATAGTTTGATATCATGTAGCATGATTCTTTCAACATTCTTCTTTTTTCTCAAGATTGCTTTGGCTATTAGGGGTCTTTTGTGGTTACATCCATTTTTTTCTTGATAATTTGGGCTAAGATTTGTTCTATTGTTTAACTTTGCAAAGAACAAGTTCTTAGTTCTATTGATTGTTTTTTACTATTTTTTAAAGTTTTTATTTGGTTTATTTTAAAAATTAAATTTATTGGGGTGACATTGGTTAGTAAAATTTTATGAATTTCAAGTGTACAACTCTATAATATATCATCTATATATTTCATTGTGTGCTTAACACCTTCATACACTACTGGTGGGAATGTAAATTGGTATAGTCACTATAAAAATTAGTATAAAGATTCCTCAAAAAATTAAGAATAGAATTACCACTTGACCCAGAAATTTCTCTTCTATCTATCAAAAAAAATCTGAAAACTTTTTCCTTCAAGGATATATATAGCCTGATATTTATTACAGAATTATTCATGGTGGCCAAGACATGGAAGCAACTAAGGTATTCTTTAATAGATGTTTTGGTAAAGATGTGTTACCTATACACAATGGAATATTACTCAGCCATAAGAAAAGATAAGGGGGATGCTGGGATAGCTCAGTAGTTGAGCACTGGCTCATAATAGTGAGGTCCAGAGTTCAATTACTGGCCCTGGCCCATGCAAACTCCATATGCTAGACTGTGATTCAACTGGTAATCACTGGGATGGCATGGCAGTGAAGGTTCTCACCTCCCATGTGGGAGGCCCCCAGCTCAGTTCCCACACTGTGTGGCCTCACATCCATCCGTGTGGACTGAAACCATGTTATAGCTAATGATGTACAACTATGGAAACTGCTCTGGGCCCTCCCCCTTCTTTCTCTCAAACAATAAAATAAATCTTAAAACAAACAAACAAAAATCCCAAGATGAAATACTGTCATTTGTGACAACATGAATGGATCTTGAGATTATCATGCTAAGCCAGACAGAAAGTCAAGAACCATATGACTTCACTTATATGTGGGATATAAAACTGAAGGCAACAGCAAGACAATGAAACAAAAACTCAATAGACATGGACAACAGTTTAGTGGTTGCCACAGGGGAAAATCAAATATATTTTGTTTATTTTTATTCTAATCTTAGTTATTACCTTTCTTCTATTTACTTTTGGTTTTCTTATTTTTCTAGATTTTTAGGTGTAAAGTCAGATTATTTATTTGGGATTTTTCTTGTTTCTTGAGGTAGGTGTGTATAATCATGAGCTTTCATCTTAGAACTACTTTTGCTATATCCCATAAATTTTTAAAAGTTGTTATTTCACTTTAAGTGTAAAAAGGTAGTTTTAAATTTTTTTTTCTTCTTTTTGAGCCATTGCTTCATCTCCAGGTATTTGTGGGGTTTTTTGTTTTGTTTTGTTTTGTTTTTAAGTATATTTTTATTTATTTATTTTTATTTTTGACAGAGAGAGAGAGAGATACAGAGACAGAGACAGAGAGAGAACTGAACTGGGGGAGCTCCCAGTTCAGCATATGGTTCCGCACGGGCCGGGGCCGGGATTTGATCCCGGTCCCTGGCGCTGCAAAGTGAGTGCTTAACCCACCAAGCCATCCCGGCTTCCCCTGTTTTGTTTTTCATTTAGTTGATTTCTAGTTTCATGCCATAGTGGTTAGAAAAGATGTTTGGTATGACTTCAATCTTACCGAATTTATTAAGCCTTGTTTTGTAGCCTAATATGTGAAGAATGTTCCACGTCCATTAAAAAAAATGTATTCTGTGGTTTTTGGATAAAATGTTTATTAATGTCTAAGTTAATCTGTTCTATGGTGACATGTAAGGTAATTATTTTATTATTAATTTTCATTTGAGTGGTGTTTTGAAATCCCCTTCTATTTTTGTATTACTGTAAATTTTACCCCTTATGTCCATTAATATTTGCTTTATAGATTTAGGTGCTCCGATGTTGGGTATGTAGGTATTTACAATTGTAATAGCCTCACCTATAATGACTCCTTTATAATTATGCAATGTCATTTGTTGTCATTTTTTTTGTAATGTTTGTCTCTGTCTTTGCTTTAAAGTCTAGTTTGTTTGATATGAATATTGCTAACCCAGCTTTGCTTTGATTTTTATTCCAATGGATGTTTTTCTCCATTCCTTTACTTTCAGTATGTATATCTTTTGATTTGAAGTGAATCTGTTGTAAGCAGTATATAAATGGGTTATGTTTTTTTTTACTCCATTCACTCTCCCTACATCTATCTTTCAATTACAGCAGTTAATCCACTTACACTTAAAGTGATTATTGATAAATACGTACTTATTGCCATTTTTGTTCATTGTTTTTGGTTGTTTTTGTAGTTTTCTGTTTCTTGTTTCTCTATCTCATCCTTTTGCTAGTTTGCTAGTTTTCTTTAGTGCTTTGCTTAGATTCCTTTCTCTTTATTCTTTGTTTATCTTTTGTAGGTTTTCTGATTTGTGATTATTATAAGGTTTAGGGATATCATTCTTATCTATAGCAGTCCTTTTTAAGCTGATGAGCATTTAAATTAGAAAATATCCTAAAAGGACTACATTTTTACTCTCTCCTTCACACTTTTTGTTTTTAATGTCACATTTTAGATATTTTTGTTTTGTGTCTCTCTTATCTATTTATTATAGATTTAGTTGAGCTTGGTACTTTGGTCTTTTTACCTTCATAGTAGCTTTATAATTATCTGATTTGCTCCATTTATTATATATTTGGCTTTACCTGTGAGATTCTCTTCTTATTTTCTTATTTCTGATTATGGCCTTTCCTTTTATGCTTAAAGACAATCCTTTAATATCCCTTGTAAAGTTGATAAACGGTGATGAAAACCTTTCATTTTTCTTGTCTGAGAAACTTTTTATCTTTCCTTCAATTCTGAGTGATAACCTTGATGGGTAAATTATTCTATGTTGTATGTTCCTTTCTTTCGCACTTTAACGATACCTTGCTATACCCTTTTGGCCTCTAAAGTTGCTACTGAGAAATTAGCTGAAAGCCTTATGGGGTTCCCTTTGCATATTTTACTCTTGCTACCTTCAAAATTGTCTCCTTATCTTTATCTTTTGCCTTTTAGTTGCAATATGTCTTGATATGGCTTCTTTGGGTTCATCTTGTTTGAAACTCTCTGTGCTTCCTGAACCTGGATATTTGTTTTCTTTCTCAAATTAGTAAAATTTTCAGCCATTATTTCTTCAGATACAGTTCTTGTTTCTTTCTCTCTTTTTTCCCTCCTTCTAGAATACCCATTGTTTGAATGTCTGTGCACCTGATGTCCCAGAGGTCCATTAAAGTATCCTCATTAAAAAAATTTTGTTGTTGTTTTGACTCTTTAATTTCCACTAGTCTGTATTTCAGGTCATTAATTTGTTCTTTTTTTTAAGACAGAGAAGGGGGAGAGTCCAGAGCAGTCTCCATAGTTGTACGTCATCAGTTTTCAACATGGTTTTATTCCACACAGGTGGGCAGGGGCCACATAGGGCAGGAACCAGGCTGGGGTCCTCCCACATGGGAAGCACACCCTCAGCATATGGGTCCACCTGGGTCGGGTCCGTGATTCAATCCTCGATCTCCTCCAGGGCTGCAAAGTGAGCTCTTAACCTGCTGAACCATTCCAGCTTTCCCTGTTTCTTTGAATTCTCTATCAGGTAAGTTACTTATCTCTGTTTTTTTAGTGTTTTTCTCTGGGATTTTTTATTTATTTATTTATTTATTTATTT
>PVKE010042202.1:0-13849 GCA_004027555.1 Craseonycteris thonglongyai | reverse complement strand
ATGGCTCAGTGGGTTAAGCGCTCACTTTGCAGTGCCAGGGACCAGGGATCAAATCCCAGCCCCGGCCCCAGTCCGTGTGGAACCATATGCTGAACTGGGAGCTCCCCCAATTCAGTTCTCTCTCTGTCTCTGTCTCTGTCTCGCTCGCTCTCTGTAAAAAATAAATAAGTAAAAAAACAAACAAAAAAAACCATGCTTTTCTTGAATCTGTGTATTGTCAGT
Source organism: Craseonycteris thonglongyai (assembly GCA_004027555.1). Taxonomy (NCBI): domain Eukaryota; kingdom Metazoa; phylum Chordata; class Mammalia; order Chiroptera; family Craseonycteridae; genus Craseonycteris; species Craseonycteris thonglongyai. Next base: position 13,627 of record PVKE010042202.1, on the reverse strand, counting down.
TAGCTTTTTGGGCCCAGCTAGGGATGCTAAGAGGTGAGAGGGGAAGTTTTTCCTCCCCAGGAACTCTGGCCACGCATTTCCTAAAGATCTCTTCATACTGAACTCCTGACTGGGGGCCTAGCTCACTCAGTCCTTGCTTTTGTGCATCAAATCACTGATTCAACATGTTTTTTTTGTTTGTTTTTTGTAAGATTCATTTTTATTGTTTGAGAGTAGAGGGCAGAGCCCCGGGCGGTCTCCGTAGTTGCACATCATTAGTTGTGATGTAGTTGCAGCCCACACAGGTGGATGTGGGGCCTCACAGGGCAGGAACTGAACTGGGAGCCTCCCACATGGGAGGTGGGAACCTTCACCTCCATCCTGGTGGTTACCAGTTGCACCGCAGTTCAGCATATGGGTTTGCATGGGCCGGGGCTGGGATTCAATCCCCAGACCTTGCAGCTGCAAGGCAAGCACTCAACCTGCTGAGCTATCCCGGCATCCCCAACATGTATTCATGAAGCAGAAGCACCTGTGGTGGTCTGTCGTCATCCTTACCCTGTAAACCTGCTGCTTGCCTCACTTTCCGTTCCTTAACCGTATTCCGTTTACCCTCGCTATTTCCCTGAAGTTACTGCTCTGAGCTGGCCAACAGCATGACCAATGTCCCCTGTAAGGGCAAATCCAGCTTTTGTGGGGCCTGAATTTATACAGTTTGGTGTTTGGGTGGGTGAGGGGGGACTCATGTAGGAAAAACACAAAACTAGAATATCAAATAGAGGGATTGAAGGGGTTTATGCAAGTGAACATCCCTAGAGCTGTAATTCCCAACTCTGTTCCCTCCACTCTCCAGACCTTTGCGTTTACTGCGACGTTGTCTCCGAATGCTGTGATAGAGCCCTGTGACTTCTCCCGCGGGGGCACCCACAGCACTAGCCTGCTGACACAGGTGATTCCGACACTAGATTCTAAAGAGCCAAGGCAGTCGTTTTAGTACCCTCAGTCCCAAGCATGATACCTATACATTCACTAGGTGCTCAGGGTTAAATACGTCGTCTCGCCTGTTTTCATGCTCTTGTTCTTACGTTGCTAACTACCATCTGTATGCTGATGGTTATCTGTTCTTTCATACAGCTCCAAACTTGTTTTCAAAATGTCTTTATAGAGCTATCATTGACACATAATACACTGTCCCTATTTAAAGTATAAACTCATGAAATCATTACTCTAAGCAAGCAGTGAACGGATCCATGTTTGGTTAACATGACCCTGGGGTTTCCTTGTGGCCTTTATAAGGTGACCAGACATCCCGATTTTTAACAATTTGTCCCGCGTCCCGCAGCGTTTTAAAAAAGTCCCGATGTTTGGAAAGAATGCACGACAAGCTAGGGAACGGCGGGAGATAGACCCAATTTTTAATCAAGAACCCCCTCCCCCCTGGTCAATGGTGTCCCGCTTCACCAATGTTACAATCTGGTCACCTTACCTTTGTAACGTACTCCCTTCTTACTGTTCTTCTCTGCTCCCCACCCCTTCCACCCCCCACCTCCCCAATTCCCACCCTCCCCACCAGTCAACCACAGATCTGCTGTCTGTCACTATACGAGGGCTGCCCCAGGAAAAAAAAACAACTACCCATAAACGTCTTTTTCATATTACATGGCTGGATACTTTCCAGACAGCCCTCGTATATTAGTTTTCATTTTCAAGGATTTTATGCAAGTGGAATCAAATAGTATTCATTTTTTTTTTCTTTTGTCGGGCTTCTTTCACTTATAATTACTTTGAGATTCATACATGTTGCAGTGTATACTAATAGATCATTCCTTTGATTGCTGGGTGGTAGTCCACTATTTGGATATATTACAGTTTATCTGTTTCCCTGTTGATAGACATTTGGGTTGTTTTTAGTTTTCAGCTATTGCCATTAAAGCTCCTGTGACTATTTCTGTACAAATCTTTCTATGGACGTGTATCTTGTATCTTTTGCGTAAATACCTAGTGGTCTGGCTGTGTTTTATGGAGGTATCATTTTACATTCCCACCAGCAGTGCATGAGTCTTCCAGTTGCTGTGTAGCCTCTCCAGCGTGGTCTTTTATATTTTAGTTGTTTTAATGGGTGTGCACTGGTATCGCACTGTGGTTTTAATTTGCACTTCCCTAATGACTAATGAATTTGAGTTCCTTTTCATGTACTTATTTGTCATCCATATATCTTGGGTGAAGTGATGGTTAAATTTTTTTTTGCTCATTTTAAATGTTGTTTTCTTATTACTGAGTTTTGAGAACTGTTTTCTGGATACAAGCTCATCATCAGATATGCGAGGGCTGTCTGAAAAGTATCCAGCTATGTAATATGAAAAAGAGTCATTTATGGCTGGATTTTTTTTCTGGATAGTCCTCATATGATTTGCAAATATTTTCAAATTTCAGAAACTTTAATTTTGGTCATCTGATTTATGACTTCTTTCATGGATTGTAAAAAAAAAAAAAAAAGTACATGGCTTTTGGTGTCATGTCTGAGTTATCTTAGCTTAATCCAAAGTCACAAAGATTTTCTTCTAGAAGTTTCATAGTTTTGAGTGTTACATTTAGGTCCATTTTTAGTTAATTTCTTTAGACGGTGCAAGATATGTATTGAAGTTTACTTTCTTATTTTTGTATAATTCCAATCAAAAGTCTGAAAAGACTATCCTTTTCAACTATCATTTCTATCCTGAATTACCTTTGGACATCTGTTGAAAATCAGTTTTCCATGTATGTATGGGTTGATTTATGGACTCTATCTGTTCTATTGATTTGATGTGTTGAAATTAGGTAGTAATAGTTCTCCAACTTTGTTATTTCCAAAGTTAACTTGGCTAAGTCTTTTGCATTGCCATTTGAATTTCAGGGTTAGTTTATCAACTTCTAAAGTGGAAAAAATCCTTTGTATTTTGCTTGGGATCCTGTTGAATCTACAGACCCATTAGGGAAGAATCAGCATCTTAAGGATAGTGAGTCTTCTGACTCTACCACTGCTCCATCTGTTGAGGTGTTCTTTAGTGAGAACTCAGCAAGGTTTTATAATTCTCAATGTGTATGTTTTGCACATACTGTGTAAAATTTTTCAGTATATAGTATTTCTGATGCTATTGTAAATGTTTTATTTTAAATTTCAAATTCTGATTTGTTATAAATCTCCCCCATATTTTGTTGAAGCATAAAGTGTACAACTTGATAAAATTTTTACATCTGAACACATCTGAATCACCACCCAGAAATAACATTCCCTGCATCCAGTAAGGTTCCCTCATGGCTCTTCCCATCCAGATCACTGATGTCCCTCACAGTATGTATGTATATATGTATGTATATGTGTGTGTGTGTGTATAATTTTTGTTTAATCGTCATATAAATGGAATCATTCAGGATGTACTCTGGCTTCTTTAACTAAATATTATGTGTGAGGTTTATCCACACTGTTGTGTATTGGTAGTTCTTTTTTTTTTAAGATTTATTGTTTGAGAGGAGAGAGAGATAGAGAGAGAGGCGGGGGAGGGCCCAGAGCAGTCTCCACAGTTGTATGTCGTTAGTTGTGACATGGTTTCATTCCACACAGGTGGATGTGGGGCCACGCCAGGCGTAGACAGAACTGGGGGCCTCCTGCATGGGAGGTGAGAACCTTCACCGCCAAGGCATCCTGGTGGTTATGAGCTGCACCCCAGATCAGCATATGCGTTTGCACAAGGGCCTGGAACCGAACCCTGGCTCTCGCAATTGTGAGATAAGCGCTCACTAGAACTGAACCCCAGAGCTCATGGTTGTGAGACAAGCTCCCAACCACACGGAGCTATCCTGGCATTCCCTGGTAGTTCATTCTTAATCATTGTTCTTAAGTATTTTTCTCCTATGAACGGAATTCAGGTTAGTTCCAATTTTTGCTATGTGAATAATGCTGTAATCAATATTCTTGTACAGGAGCATAAGTACTCTTTTCTCTTGGGTATGTGCCCATTGTTAGAGTTATTGGGTAATAAGGTATATGTACAACTAACAGTAGTAGTGTTATAACTTTTTCCAGAGTAGTTATACCAATTTATACACTCACTAGCAATATATAAAATGTTTAGGTGCTCCTGTTCTTAACAATGCTTGATTGGAATTCTTTTTAATTTTAAGCATTCTGGTGGGAGTGTTTAGTTGAACTGTGATTCTAATGTCCCTGATAGAGCTATTGATGTAGAACTTTTTCATATGCATATGAGCCATTTAGAGAACAACTGAAAATCAACCAATATAATTCACATTAACATATTAAAGAAACATACATATAAACATTTCAATAAAGGCATTTGATATTGAATGCTTTCCCCTGATGCTACAATCAGGAAAGGACGTTCGTGTTTGAACTTCTATTCATCTACTTCTACTGAACAGTAGACACCCTAGCCAGGGACAGACGGCAAGCAAAAGAAATAAAAAGGATGATTGCACAGGAAAACATCAAACCTTCTTTATTCACAGATGACAGACTGTGATTACAGATATTCTAAAAAGAATCTACAAAGTATTAGAAATAACAAAGGAACTTAGCAAGATGGCTGACTATAAGGTCAGTGTGTAAAAATCAGCGGTGTTTCTGTATACTAGCAACAAACAAGTAGAATATAAAACTTTTAAATGCCATTGAAAATAACAAAAAAGCCAAATACCCAGGAATAAATCTAGCGAAAGGTATGTAAGACGTTTACACAGCAATCTACAAAACACTGCTGACAGAAATTAAAGACCACTTAAATAAATGGGAGGGTATGTGGAGGACTGGACATTTCAATGTCAGTCCCCCCCGCTAGGCCTATAGAGCCAATGCGCGCACAATTAAAATCCCTGCAGGGTTTTGTTTCAGAAATTGACAAGTCACTCTAAATTTTATAAATAAATGGGAATACATTTTGCAAAATTTATAAAATAATGGAAAGACAAAGGACTTAGAATAGCCCAATCTTCAAGAAAACGTTATAGGACTTTTTTATGAAGGTGTATGAAGACACTGCTATGGGTCCAAGTTAGACAGACCAATGGGATAAGAACCGGGACACAGAGCCACATATATGGGGTCATCTACTTTACAGAGATGCCACAAGGTAGTGGGGGAAATGACAAATGTTCTTTACAATAGGGCTGGGTTGATGGGATATCCATAATGGGAGGTAATGAACCTTGAGTCCAACTTCACACCTTTCACAAACATTAAAGAGACAAATCAGAGACCTGGATGATGATGGTAAAATAATAAAGCATCTCAAAGAAAACAGGAGAATATCTTCATGGCTTTAGCGGAGGCAAAGTCTTATTATATATGATAGAAAAAGCATTGATCATGAAAGATCCACAAGCCCAGTTTTACCTCAAATATTTCTGTAATTCATAACTTCCTCTCCATCCGTACAATCACTGACCCATTTAGCCTGGAAAACGTCAGTTGTCTCCCAGCAGCTATTCTTCTTTTTCCTTTAATCATTCTCCCATAGCAAAAATAGAATACACTTAAAAATGCTAATTTGACTGTTAATGCATATTTTGGTTAAAAATCCGATTAATGGGTTGGCACCAAGAGCATCCCATTCAAACTTCTCAGCAGACCACACACCTAATGACCCGGCACCTACCTACATCTCTAGCAATTCCAACTTAAATTTTAGCACTACCTACCAATTTTAAAGAGTTTACGTTATCTTTTTCTAACACACTTCCTATTTTGTTGGAATTCCACGTCCATCACCGACTACTTCTAATTCATCTTTCGGGGCTGAGATTCAGGTATCACATCTTTGGGGAATCCCTTGCTAAACCTTCTATTCGCCAAGGGACCCCCCCCCCTTGTGACCACATAACTACTTTTCTTTTCATGTTAGCACTTAGAAGGTTGGGTTAAGTTGCTGGAGGGCATTACATCTTTGAACCCCAGGGCTTAGCTGTTGGACGCAAGTTGACCCCCACGTTGATCTCTACCTGTACTCGATGGTCCTGCCAGCTGGAGCCACACCCCCCCCACTCGCCAATCAGAAACAATGAACAGGGGAAGCCGGGATGGCTCAGTGGGTTAAGCGCTCACTTTGCAGCCCCGGGGACCAGGGATCGAATCCCGGCCCCGGCCCGTGCGGACCCATATGCTGAACTGGGAGCTCCCCCAGTTCAGTTCTCTCTCTGTCTGTCTCTCTCTCTCTCCCTGTCAAAAATAAATAAATAAATAAAAATATATTAAAAAAAAAGAAACAATGAACAGACAGAACCGTCATCTCAGGAGAGATAAGCAGGCCCAGGGAACGTTTCTGAAGTCCCGCGTGCACACTAATTAAAAGAGCTGTTCTACAGTTAGCTTTTCCTTATTATCGTGGTGAAAAACACTGCTTTGGGTGGAGATTTCAGATGCCACGGAGATGCTACATGCGATGCATGAAGTAACACGTAGGAACACACTGTGTAGGACCCTCCGCCCCAACATACTTGGGGGTGGGGGAGGGGCGAGGTAGGGGCGGTCCCCAACCCCAGCGTGCTCCCTTGGTGCACCAAGCTCTTTAATAAGCCTTTCTTTGCAGACCTCTTTCGCCCACTTTCTTTCTATCTTGAGAGGGGAAAGGACCCCCTACGCCGGTAACGTACTGACTGAGCCATTTATTCCCACTCCTCCCGTGGAACTTGCTGGAAAGCTCATCTGATCTCCATGCATCAAAGGCCAGGGAGGGAGGGCCTGACGGGCGAGGCTGGACACCGAAGCTGCACGGAGACAACTTCAGGCCACCTTTCATCCTTCGGATGGGGCAGCTCTTCCTTCTCAATCTGGGAAGCCAACTGGGAAGAAAACCTGGGTTTGGGGCGTTCGGGATAGTGGAACCGAGAGGCTGCAGGTCTGTCTCACTTCCGCTCGGGGCAGCAGGACTTCCGCTCGGGGCAGCAGGACTTCCGCTCAGTCCTCCTCCGGGCGGGTTCCCAGCGCTAAGATCCTGGGAAGCGGGGCTCCATCCGGGAACGTCCGGCCCCCTCCCTCCCCGCCCGGCACACCCCAACACGTAGCAGCGAATGACATCACGGGCACGACAGGCTTGGCTGCCCGCTGTGTCCCCGATGTGAGCTGGGCATTGTGACAATGGCTTGCGTTGTAAACAGACATACTAATGCTCCCCTCCCTAAACGCCATGACGTTCCTACGACGTTACAAACAGTCCTTGTGTTGCTACTACCAGGCCCTGCGCGGTGCGGGTGGGAAGAGCCAACGCGCACAGCCCGCCCCCGTAACCATGGCGACGAGGGCGGGGCCTGGGGGCGCTGGGCCAATGGGAGACTCGGTTCTCCACAATCCCAGCGGGCCCCGCGCCCGCCGTTCGCCTGACCTCCCGCCGCCGTAAGGCTGCGTGGCTGCTCATTGGCTACTTAGGACGGAAGCTCGGTTGGTGTGTCGCCAGGAGTGTCCCCCCCGGGCGGCGGCGGACCCTGGCCTCGGCGGGAGCGGCTCCAGCAGCGGCAGCGACTAGGAGGGATGGCGGCGGCTGCAGCGGGACCTGCAACAGCCCAGCGGTGCGATCGCCTTCCCTGTGCCCTATCTTCGCGCCCCTCTCCCGGGTTAGGGAGCTCCCTGCTGAAGGTGTTGTTTTCCTGGCAGGTTTTTCCGGAGCTTCTCAGATGCTCTGATCGACGAGGACCCCCAGGCGGCGTTAGAGGTGAGAGAACCCGGCCGAGCCTCCTCGGATCGCTCTCCTTTGGGGGAACACGGCCGACCCCGCCTCGGCCCAGCAGCGGATGCCTTCCCTGGACCGACCTGGCCGGCTGCCTTGGCTGTGTCTCAGCCCTCGTTGGACAGCCCCGCGCGTCTCTTTTCTCGGTTCCACGGGGAGCCCGTCACTCCGGACCCCCGTTCTTGTCCCCTCCCGCTTAACCGTTTCTGCATCCTAGCAGGATCCTTGGGGGCAAAAACCGTGGCCGTTTCCGTAGTTGGCTGTTCATACATCGTTGGCCTGGAAGGATGATTCTTTTGCTGACATGGGACTAGAAGAAAAAGTGTAATCTAAGCTCGGTGACGATAACTTGTTTAATTCGGTTTTTCGTTTGAGAGCTATCCTGGCCATACTTGGGTGCCAGACGATGTGCTAAAGTGTATGAACCAAACCCTTGTCCTTTATGTCCCTGAAAATGTCCAGATGTCCTGCCACCGTCCGTTATTCACTTGTTGCTGTGTGCAAGGCACAGATTGCTATGGATTAAAGTCTTGTTTTTATATTTAACTGGCTTAGAAGGCCCTTTGTGTGAAGTGAAAGACCATAAAGCTAATATAAAAAGCTAAAAAGAGTTAAATAATAACAAAGTCATAAAGAGAGCCCAAGCTCAGGATATGTTCATGATACAGTGAGCCACAAACTTAACCCTGGGGTTTCTTGCTTTGAAGCACAGGAAATGAAACCAGCCCCTGTTCCATTGTTATATTCTGACATACCTAAGGTTAACCATTTGAGGCAAGAGGACATTTTTCTAGCACGTTTTTCTAGCCACATGGTAATAGAGTCTCTGAGGAGTGATAGTTGAGCAAGGACCTGAGGAAATGAGCTCAGGAGCTCTGGAGAAAGCATACCTGGTAGGAAGAGGAGCCAGGGCCAAGATCCTGCAGCAGGAAGGAGACTGGGCTGTACAGGGAGCAGCAAAAGTGCCCATTAGACTAGAGTGGGATGAAACAGGAGTGTGGGATGAGGTGGGGAAGAAATAACAGGCTAGGTACCTCCATGCCTCCTAGGTCAGGGTGTTTTGGATCTGGACATGCAAAGTCAATCAGACAAAGTGGTTGACTAATCAGTTGTACTATTATGTTTCCTAGTTGACGCTCTGGGATCAGGGTTAGCATAGTGTTACAGGAGGCACGGAGAATTGTTCTCCACAGTTCCTTAGGTTAGCTAGGTAGCTATTTTCAGGGCTTATGTTTGATACGGCCCTCTCAGATCCAGTGCTTCCTTTGGACATCCATTATATATAAAAGTTGCTTTTAAAGAAGAATGATGTCACTTTCTGTCTCACTTAGTTTACTTAATAAGTGTGCTGATGTATGTAAATAACACAAATCTGAAGTCTGCGATCCATGAAATTGTAGTTTTACGCATGTGTACACCGCCCAGATCATGATAAAGAACACTTCCATCCTCAGGGCTTCGTTGTACTTCTTCCTAGCCAGCAATTTCTCTTTCCTTTATTCTGATCTCCAACAGTCTTGTACATTAGTTTTGCTTGGTCTTGTACTTCAGATAAACAGAGTCATAGGGTAGTTACTTAGTTGAGTGTAGGCACTGCCTTGCTTTAACACATGTGAGATGCATACTTTGTCTGATGTGGTAGTTCTTTTTCATTTAGGTGTAGTATTCAAATATAGCACAGTTGATTTTAACAATAGACATGGGACCAAATCCTGGTTTCATGATAGCTGTGTGTAAGTGCTACTGAAGTGAGCACGCATGATAACTATGTAACCTCAGGAAAGTTCCTATTATCACTCTGAATCAGAATCCCCGTCTCTAAAATGGGACAAAATAGGACTGATTTGGAAAGGTTATGATGAGGATATATACTGTAAGGTGCACAGTGAAGCCCTTGAAGTAGGCATCTTCTAGTTTCTTTCCTCTCTAGGTTCTAGCCACATTGGCTTTCTTTCTGTGACTTGAATGTGTCCTGCTCAATCCAGTTGGAGGGCTTTTCGACTTACAATTCTTTTTGCCTAAAGTGCACTTCCTCTTCATCACCGATCTCATGTTTTGCTTGGAGATGCTCATCACTTTAGATTTCAGCTGAAATGTCATCTTCTCAAGAGAAGTTGTCTTCTCTGATCACACTATTTAAGTTGGACTTTAATGTAAGTAAGCATCAAGAGAGCAGAGAACATTTGTTTACCACTGTGTTCTTAATGTAATGCCTGGCATATGGTGGGCACTCAGCTGTGTTAAATGACTTTTTTTTTTTTTTTTAAGATTTATTTATTGTTTTTGACAGAGAGAGAGAGAGAGAGAGAGAGAGAGAGAGAGACAGTCAGAGACAGAGAGAAGGGGGAGGGCCCAGAACAATTTCCATAGCTGCACATCATCGGTTTTTCCACACAGTTTCATTCCACAGGTGGGCGGGGCTGCACAGGGCAGGAACTGGGCCGGGGTCCCACCCTGGTGAGAACCGAACCGGGGGCACTCCCCAGTTCAGCACACGGGTCCACACGGGCTGGGGGCCGGGATTTGATCCTCGGTCCTCGGGGCCGCAAAATGAGCACCCAAACCACTGAGCCATCCGGGCTTCCCCTTAAATGACTCTTAACCATAATTCTTGCAACAACTGTGAGGTGGCCATTTGCATTTTCTAATAAGGAAACCAAGGCTAAAGAGTTAATTTGCTCAAGGTTATATGGTTTAGAAGTGATGTCTCTGGGTTCAGTGCAATAGGATCATCCTGTGGAGGAGAGGGTAGCATTGAAGATGTGAGATATAATTTAAAATTATATCAAAGTCAGTTTGGTAGCTGACTTGAAGTAGCTGATTGTGGATAGCTTTGTTGAGAGCATAGCTGGTTAGCATAAACAAACATTGGTACCTGTTCTGCATGGTTATGTGTTTTTATCCAGCTGTGTTAGGTACCTGTTTAGGAAGAGTTGTTAGTGTTTATCATCCATAAATGGGGATTAGCTGTGGCTGGAAGAAAATAGAAAATGGAATCAAACTGAGTTAACCCAGAGCTAAAGACCTTCAGCTGTTCGGTTAGAGCAGTCTGCTTTTGTTTTAACCTTAACAACCAGTTACCTTGTTGAGCTTACAACTTTAAAGATTTGGAAATTCTTCTAAGATCCAAGTTTTAAACATGTTTAATGCCTTAAAAAGGATTTTTTCCCTCTGTTCTGGGTTGTCAGGGTACATCCTTCATCATTACCTTAGTAATGACCTCAGCTAATACATTTTACAGTTCACCAGGTTTATTTTTGAAACTTATAAATTGGGTGACTCTAACATAACTCATTTTATTTAAGTGTATCTTTGGACATGTTTACAATGTTTCACATTGGTCAATGTTAAGTAACCTTCACATGTTGGCACTGAAGTCTGTGCCTTTTGAAATGCCTCCCTTTAGTCCTTTTGTATGCTAGCAGCCAGCAACTGTTGTCACAAACAGTAGGACTCTGCAAACATGCCCCATGTCATGTTGTAAATACAGCTACAACTCATTATTTTATCTTCACTTTTTCTGGTTTTGTTGTAAGTATTGGTTACTGAAAAGAAACTGATTATTGTGTTTTATTCATGACTCACAAGTTTTTGTATCAAGTCTGTGTATCATAATGTGCAGTTGGTGCTCAGTAGTTTTTTAGTAACTTTTTTTAGTAACAACCTCGTAAGTCAATTGCTTAGTTTATTCAACTGAATAACCATAACTTGTCCTTCTTTTAACCAAAAATTGGTATGTGATTTTAAAGGCACTTACAAATTATTAGAAATTCAGAGGTTTTTCCCTGACTCCTTAAGAACAATAATCTTATTTATCTTTGTATCTTCATTGTCTGGCCTATGTTTATTACATTACATAAGATGTGTTTAAAAATACTTTTTGAATTGATGAACCAAATATTAATATAATCTCTAACAGCCTTTTTGACCCACAGTATATCTGTTTTCTTGTTAAAAAGAGGCTAAAAGTTTGGTTTGAAGGTATATTTGAGTAGATAGGTAAGTAGCTGTCAGCTGTTTTCAAAATTACAAGTTTAGTGCAAGACGGTATTTAACTTAGGAATTTCAAAGTTTTCAAAAGCCCATTCATACAAATGTCAGATGGTGTGTGAAAAAAACTTGGAGTAAAGAAACATTATCGAGAGGCAGTGCTGTTCAGTGGATAAAATCTGATTTGGAGTCACAGAGACCTGGATTTGAATCTTGCCTGTGGCACAGTCTTGTTACTAATTAGGAAGTGAGTGAATAAATCTACACATCTGGGGAAGAACATTTCTAGTGAGAGGGAGCAGCAGGTGCAAAGTCCTGCTGGTGTCAAAGAAGAGCAAGGAGGCCATTGTGACTAGAATGGAGAGCAAGGGGAAGAGGAGGCAGAGATGAGATCAGAGAGGCAGCAGAGGGTCATATCAGGAAAGTCCTTAAAGGTCATTGGAAGGACTTGGACTTTTGCTGTAATTCAGCTGGAAAGACATGGTGAGTTTTGAGCAGAGGCACAATAACAAGATCTAATTTCATTACCACCTGGATCAGGAGGATAGCGTGAAGATGATAAAAAGTAGTTTGGATTTTAGATACTTTGGATTTTAGGTACCTGTGTATGATTATCGAGTACAGTATTCATTGCTTTGTGAAAATCACACTGTTAGTTAAATCAAAGTCAGTGTGCGGCTTATTGAAATGATTTTACCTATTACGAAGACTATCAAATCGCTATGGTGAGTGGGTAGTAGGTAGAGAATCACATTGTTCCTCTTTGCCTGCATTTGTCCTTGGCCTTACTAATTTTGCTATCTTTTCTTGCATGATTATTGTTTCCCCACCCACTTACATATGTTGAATGCCCAGGGTGGCAAAAATGTTTGTCTCTCTCATGGTAACTCTTGATCAATTTGATAGTAGCTATCTATGAAATATATTCTATCTGGGCTTTCTAAGGGTTGTCTGCCCTTGACAGAGGATAGGAGCCGTTCAAGTGAGCTTGATTGTGTATTTATTGATTCTGTTAATCCTCCTGAATTCTAGATTTAACTTCCAGGTTTTTTATTTTATTTTTTTATTGGACAGCTTCATATTTTCTAGGCATCTCAAATTCTGCATGATCTTTGAGTCTTCTCCAAATTAGAAGGAAAAAGTCTGTGATGGTCAATGTATGTCAACTAAACTCTTCAGAATAAATGAGGTGATAATAATTACTGTTTGTCTGGTTCCTACTGTATGCCAGGAGCTGCTAAGTGCTTTAGATAGATATTATATTAGATTGTGGGCTTTTGTGGGGAGAGGGAAAGAAAAGGGGGAAATAGTGACCCTCTTGTAAAGAAAAGTGCAAAGCTTGTTTCCCTGTTGTCTTATCTCCAAACAGTGTATTTGTTTAAAAGTCATATTTAATTGGAATTCATTGGCTTTCAAAAAACATTTCCTTACACTCAGCATGTTTGTATTTGTAGGAGCTGACAGAGGCTTTGGAACAGAAACCAGACGATGCACAATATTACTGTCAAAGAGCTTATTGTCACATCCTTCTTGGGAATTACTGTGGTAACTTTCCTTATTAAGTACATTATCTTTTCTTTACATATGACTTACAAGTTTTGCCCATGCTACAATGAATCAAATAAAATAGAGATTATCTTCAAGGATTTAAAAATTGATCTTTCATACAAGATAAAGTAGCTGAAATGTAACAAACATTATGTTGAGGAACATTTAAATTTTATGGGTGTCCTTCCGTCAGTGGGTGGAAAATTTATACAGATTTCATTTGTATTTATTGGATATACTAACAGAAGAGTGTATTTACTGTTTTAGCATATTTAAATGAAATGCTCTTATTTGCATATTTTTATCTTTTTCTCTTTTTTTTTTTTTTTTTTTTTTTTTTTTTTTTTTTTTTTTTTTTTTTTTTTTTTTTTTTTTTTTTTTTTTTTTTTTTTTTT
>PVKE010042201.1:0-13848 GCA_004027555.1 Craseonycteris thonglongyai | reverse complement strand
CTCTCTCTCTCTCTCTCTCTCTCTCTCTCTCTCTCTCTCTCTCTCTCTCTCTCTCTCTCTCTTTCATTTTCTCTCAAACAATAAAATAAAAATTTTAAAGAATAAAATGTTTTAATTATGCTATTTGAGCGATAAAATGTGTTTTACTTCAATCATTTTTATGGACAGGTATTTGTTCGACTGGCTCTAGCCTTATTTAGACACAATAAATAGTTTAGTCTTTTTCATTGACTTGGCTAGATCTTCAGGATCACTAGTACTATGTAAAGTATAGAAAGGTACCTGTCTGAGGCTCTCTGAGAAGACAGGATTTTTTATCTCTAAAAGAAACAGCCTTCAATCATCCCAAACACTGCCCACCATACATTTGTTAAATGGATAAATGGAAGTCCCTCAGGTATCTCCTGCTGAAATTCAGCATCTTCAAAACTAAATTCTTTGCCTACATTTCCCTTTTCAAAAAAATATAATAATAAACTGATCTGTCTTTTCCTTTCCTACATCAATGAATGAGATAATCATCCACTATGCTTCCAGAACTAGAATTCTAGAAGTCCTCCTGACTCCTCCAGCTTCTGATCCCCTCTATCCAGGTTGCTGCCATTCTGAATTCCTTCCAGAACCCCTAGCCGGGTGCACCTGCTGCTCTCTCTTCCTTGCTCTGTGTTCCTGGCAGTCAGCTCAGTGTGGAGGGCATCGGGGGCTTACATTCACGCCATGTGGAGACCCTGGAAGCTATCAGACAGGGAAGAGAGGAAGGCTGGGGTAGGTATGACCATGGTTGCATCTCTATTAGAACCTGACAGCCTTTCTGTGGCGCTCTTTCTCGCCAGGTTCTAGCAATGACTCTCTCACCTTGCTATTTAAGCCTAGATATAACTTCCCAGAAAATCTTTCTTACAACATACCTACATTCTGCCCTCACCTTTGTAAATAGTTACTTCCTAGAATTCACCTCAAAATAGCTAGTTTTAGTGTGCCTTCTATTTCTGATATTTTGACTAATACAGTAATCTAATCCTGTGTATTCTAGATATTTCTTGAATTCTTCTACTTTTTTCCCCAATGCCTTTGCAATAATTTAGAAATTTAATCTTTATTTTCTGGATTTCTGCAATGCCCGTTTAACCCTTCTCTAATATATTTTCCATATTCTAATCAGTGACATCTTAAAAAAAGAAACCCAGGTCACCAAATTATGGATTTTAAAAAAAATCCTTCAGTAATTATCTGACTTCTCATTGTACCATAGTATGGAACTCCAAACTCTCAAGATGTCCAAGTTTCTTTATTATCTGGACTATGTTCACCTCATCAGACTCATTGCACGACACTCCACTCCCTTGAACTCTATGGTTTAGCCATGCTAGTTAGTACTTCAGCCGACCTCCATAATGTATGATGTTCAGCCCCCAAACCCAACTTAGTTCATGCACATTTCACTTCCTCCAACCAGATCAACCTTCCCACTCCACTTTCATTGGCTAACTTCTACTTCCGTTGCAGGACAAGCTTTGGTTTTATCATCTCTGAGAAGCCTTGCTGAGATCTCTTCCCACTCACTCTAGGTCAGTATTTTTACTCTGTGTTCCCATATGACTATCTTTGTCATGATACTGACCACACTCCTTGCCCCCATAGGTCAATAGTTTCCATGAAAACAATAACCAAGTCTATTGTTTGTATCCACAGCTGCAGCAAAATATGTGACATAGAGTAGGTACTCAATAAAGGTTTGTTGAATTAATTAAGTTAGCCCTCGAACATTACCTTACAAAGCTCACTTTTCTTATATTCTCTTTATCAAGGTGTCTTTGGTATGAAAGTATTTGTGAGTGTGCATGTTTATCTGAACTATGAGGTTATACTGATTTGTATGTACCCGTATATTTATTCTTCAGGCAGTCACATTATGCCATGCGTTGGTAATAGCTACATAATTCTCCCACTAGGAGAGCAGTTTCTATAATTGCAGTTGATTTCTTTTTATAGACTTTATATTTTATGCACTGCCTTTTATTGTCAGAAATCAAATTAACAAAGAGAATTTTTCTGAAATGAGGGTTCTGGCCCTGAAAACTATAAATTCAAAGGTAGAAACTTACCTTTCCCAATGAAATGCCAGGTAGATTACCACCAGAGATTGCAAACTGCTTGAGAAAATAGTTTTCAACGCATCAACAGAGAGTAGGATTTAAAATCAGAACAAATATTATGTGGCGAGGAAGACTCACAAAACCTAAGATCTTTTTTTTTTTAATATTTATTTTATTGTCTTTTGAGACAAGGTGTGTGTGTGCGGGGGGGGCGGGGGGGCAAGAACCCAGAGCAGTCTCCATAGTTGTACATCATTAGTTTTTTGACATGGTTTCATTCCACACAGGTGGATGTGGGGCCACACAGGGTAGAACCGAACTGGAGGCCTCCCTCAAGGGAGGCGAGAACTTTTGCTATCATCCTGGCAGTTACCAGCTGCATTCCAGAGTTCAGCATGTGGGTTTGCATGGGCAGGGGTCAGGAGTCATCCCTGGACCTTGAAGGTGTAAGGCAAGCGTTCAACCTGTTGAGCTATCCCGGCATCCCCCAGAACCTAAGATCTTGAACTTTATGAATTTAATTTCTGAGATACTACAGAGAATACACACCTCCATCTATTATAGATATTGGTATTATAGTTAATTTTTATTCTTCTCTGCTCTTTTTGTTGGTGACCAGACTCTGTTGTTGTAGGCTGCAGAAAGTAAGGTATATCTTTCATTGTGTGTAATAAAATATGACTTGTTATAGACATTCCCGTTGCCCTTGTGCCATTGAGACTATAAACTTTCCATTGTGTGGGACTATATCGTCCCCATTTACCACTTATCTACTGCTGCATAACATACCACCACAACTTAGTCATGGTTTCATTTATTCTATCACAGGGATGGTAATATGGGTGGGGCTCAGCTAGGTGATTCATTTGCAGAACTTTTCCATGTGGCAAGTGGTCAGCTGGTTGGTCTCCTGGGGTTGATTAGATTATGAGGATGGGCCCTGAGACAGCTATGATGACTGGAACTTCCCTCCATGGAACGCCTCACTTTCCTTCAGGCTACCTGTACTTGTCCCCATGGAAGTCACAGGGTGCCAAGAGCAGAAAGAGAGGGCAAGCCCCAGAACACAAGCATTTTTCAAGCTACAGTGAGGGCATGTCTGCTACTGAAACAAGGCCCATAGCCAAGCCCAGAGTCAATGTGAGAGGAGAGTAGTGAATATTATGGACACAGGAACACATGAACAAATTGAGGGCCATTTGTAGAACAGTCAGCCATACAAATTTTGATACTTTCTTCTGTGTGGTGGGGGCTCACTTAAACAACACTCCTGGCCTGTTCCTGATGCTTTACTCCCTGTTGCCCTAGAGAGTGGGAGTAATTTTTTTCTTGGAAATTTGTGTAAGAATAAAGCAAGCATACTCACTGAGCTCCTCTCCCCCCCCCCCCAATTTGGAGTGGGCCTACCTACACAGTCTCCATTTGTCTGTAGATAAAAGTCATATTCTCCAGTACCTAGATTTTTCCAATAAACAAATGTTGGCACCTGTTTATTTAATCTTCCTGTTTCTTAATTAGTTCAGAAATCCACCAAAAAAGACCCTACCCTTTCCATCCTAATCCTATTTAAATGTGTGCACATGCACACACATACACACACATACACAAACACCTGAATGAGAAACTAGTTACTATGCTGAAATGACAGCTCTCTGAAAAATAAATAAATAAATAAAGGAAAATTGATGAGAAGAGAATTCCTGGGAATGATTATAGAATAATAATTATAGAAATTTCATCATTGAACAATGGGGAACTTGATGAAGTAAAGTCTTTGAGAAAAGAATTCAGCTTCAAGCATAGGAAGAATAGAACAAAACTTGAAAAGACCTAATGTGTCACAGAACCAAAACAAAGATACTGAACTAGTGCACTGAGGCAGGTAAAAGACAAAACACAAGGGTTTCCTGGGAGGGTGACTAAGACTGTGTTTATTAAAATAATTGGAGTTGGAAACAAAGACAAAATTAACAAGAGTGCGGTGAAAGCCCCCACATGTATATAAATAAAGAGAGTGGTAAACTAAGGAAGAAGAGTGGCCTATTTTTCATTTTCTACTTCTAAAATGTTAAGTAGTTTATATACTTCACCATTAATCTAAAAACAACCTTAGCAATTAGATGTGATTAGTCTCATTCAGTGAAGAAAGAGAGATAAAATGAAATTAAAGAACTTCCCAAGTGTGTTGTAAAGAATTTAATCTTGTCCTAGCCTACTGGGACATAAACTGCCTATGTTCTGCTGAGGGCTTTGGGGTAGCTAAATAGTAATAATGTGAGTTAATGTGGGGGCTTTGGCCCACAACAACCATGAGGTTTATGGTAGGAGCTTTGGAGTTTACATAGAAGAGCTAGAGACTAGAGAATGAGACCATACAAGTGGAATATCAGTCAATCAATCATACCCATGTCATGGAGCCCCAGTATGAATACCAAGGCTTGGTGAGTTTCCATGGCTGGTAAGATATTCCAAGTATGTTGTCATACATCATAGTCAGGAGAGTAACATAATTGCCAAGATTCACATTTGGAACATTCCTAAACTCTGCTCTAGGCTTTTCTACCCCCTGTAAACAAGCATCACTGTGAGAATAACAGCTTTCAATGAATTCCGTGAGCCTTTCTAGCACTAAACCAAACCTAAGAATAGTTTTGAGAACAAACCCCCAAAATTTGCAGTCGGTGTCAGAAGTGAGAGCCATCTTCTGGAGAACTGTGTCTCTAACTCTGTAGTTGACCCTAACCTCTCACACAAACTTAACTTTACAAAACAGTACGTTTCTCTACCCAGAGATTTTTAAACACAATTTCTAAGTCAGGACCTGTGTCATATTCTTTATTGTTTCTCCAACTTCTAGCACAGGGATAGGACACAGCACTCCATAAAGGACTGCTAGATTTGTTGCATTAATGAAAACAAATGGGAAGAGGTATTCTAATCTGGGTCCTACTACCTAAAAATCTCTCTCTCTCTCTCTCTCTCTCCCTCTCTCTCTCTCTCTCTCTGCTTTCTAATTTTTATTAGCCAGCTCTCCCTCTCAGTCAGGGGATGGGATGGGATGGGACAGGATGGAAGAGGATGGGATAAAAAATAATAATAATAATAATAGTAATTTTTATTGTTCCTTCAGCTCTAGAAACACAGTGATTCAATTCTCTGTTTTCTGCTATTTATATTGCCAGGTGAAAAGGATAGAAAATCTGTAAAATCAACTTCTTAAAATAATTTAAGATGTCATCAAGATGGTGGCATGAGAGGAGCTCTTGAAACCTCTCCTAGAAAGACAACAGTTTAAACAACCAAAATCCAACCAGAGAATCCCTAAGTAGTGCACAGCCTTGGCTGAGAGACCCAAGAAAATTCCTAAAGCTGGAGAAACGGAGGCGAGTGAGAGAGAAAGAAAGGGGCCATGGAGCACAACCCAGAGACCCACCCAGTGACCGACCCAGAGGCTGACCCGAGTCCAGCAGAGCAGAGACTGACGGAGGTGGCAGCACGGGGACACAGGTCCAGGAGCAGAATGACGCTGGGCGGGTTGGAGGCCTGGAATGGACAGAGTTGGAGTCATAGATGCCAGAGCTCAGGGTGGACGGGAAAGCGGGCGCATCTCAAGGTGGCTAGAGGCCCCGGTGGGAGTGCGAGGGGAGCAGCCAGGGCGCAGTGAGAGCAACCAGAGCGCGGGGCAGGAGGCCGGAGAGCAGGTCAGGAGGTCAGAGTGCGGGGCAGGAGGCCGGAGAGCAGGTCAGGAGGTCAGAGCGCGGGGCA
Organism: Craseonycteris thonglongyai; assembly: GCA_004027555.1. Taxonomy (NCBI): domain Eukaryota; kingdom Metazoa; phylum Chordata; class Mammalia; order Chiroptera; family Craseonycteridae; genus Craseonycteris; species Craseonycteris thonglongyai. Next base: position 7,987 of record PVKE010042201.1, on the reverse strand, counting down.
GGAGGCCGGAGAGCAGGTCAGGAGGTCAGAGCGCGGGGCAGGAGGCCGGAGAGCAGGTCAGGAGGTCAGAGTGTGGGGCAGGAGGCCGGAGCGAGGCACCAGCAGCAGCCAGAGATCCGTGCGGGTGACCGGAGTGAAGATCCGGCTTCCAGCGCCTGAGTCAGGCGGCTAGAGCTGGGGGCCCGCGGAACATGAGGCCTGCGACTAGAGACAAAGGCGGGTATTCCAGTGGCTGGAGCGCCGACACCAGGAGTGTGCTGCCAGCTGAGGTGTAGAGTGGCCCTTAGTGAGGTGAGGCCCCAACCTGAGCACTACGTGGCACAGAGCTTGGCTGCTTCCCATTGCTGTCTCCCAGGGCTCACCCAGCAGGCCTCGCCCACAGTGGGTCTTCAGTGAGCTGCTGCTGGGAAGTGGCCATTACCCTGTGACTCAATCAGACCTGCACCTTTCCCAACAAACCCCGCCTTCACCTGTGCCACTGAAGCCAGGAGAGGGAAGCCACCATTACTCTGTGACACAAACAGACCTGCACCTTTCTGAACAAGCCCTGCCCCTATCTGTCCCACTGGAGCCAACAGAGGGATTTAGGTATGGCAGCTTCTGACAGCAGTGGGATCTCAGAGGCATAGAATACCATCGCCCACTGTACCTTCCCAAAGAGGAGGCATACAAAGACCAGGGCAACTGAGTAAAAGAGAAGCTCATCTCCTAGAAAGTCTCCTACTGTGAGAAAATGAAATAAATAAGCGGAAATATTATAAGACACTAACACCAACTAGGAAGTAAAAGAAAGATACCTTCACATCTACCAAGGGAAAAGCCCTCATGACCAGGAAACAAAACACTCCAACAGCGAAGAATACCTTTTTGAACAAAGGAGCTTAGAAATAAAGAGAAAAATTTCCAGAAAAGAAACTTGAAGATATGGAATTTATGAGCTAACTGACAGAATTCAAGGTTGCAATTATGAAAATATTCAAAGAGATCAGAGAAAACTGGTGGAGTACACAGAAGGAGCTAAATGATCTCAGAAAGGAAATGGAATCTACAAAAAAGATGCAAATAGAAATTCTGGAGATAAACAACACAATAAAAGATATGAAAAATGAAATAGCTAGCATAGGAAGCAGAGCTGACCAGATGGAGAAAAGAATTAATGAAATCGAAGACAAAAATTTGGAAATGTCACAGAAGGAAAAAGAGAGAGACCTAAAAGCTAAAAGAAATGAAAAATATCTACAAGAACTATCTGACTACACTAGAAAAGATAATATAAGAATAATAGGTATTCCAGAGGGAGCAGAGGACAAGATGGGCACAGAGAATCGATTCAGACAAATAGTAGATGAGAACTTTCCAAATCTAAGGCAAGAACTGGAACCTCAAACCCAAGAAGAAAACAGGACCCTTAGCTACTTGAATCCTAACAGACCCTCTCCAAGGCACATTATACTGAAGATGTCCCAAGGCACATTATACTGAAGATGTCAAAGGTCAAAGACAAAGAAAGAATCCTCAAGGCAGCCCGAACAAAGAACACCATAACCTATAAAGAAAACCCCATCAGACTCTCATCAGATTTCTCAACAGAAACTCTACAAGCCAGAAGGGAAAGTAACAAAGTATTCAAAATATTAAGGAGAAAAATTCCCAGCCAAGAATCCTATATCCACCAAAGTTATCTTTTAGATATTAAGGAGAAATAAAGTCCTTTGCAGATATACAAACACTGAAGGAATTCTCCAGCACAAGGCCAGCATTTCAAGAAATACTGAAGGAGGTTATTGGACCTAAAACAAAAAGTAAATAGGGATAAACTGGAACAACAAAGATATAAAAAAGGGGAGGAAGTAAAGACTTAAGTTTCCGAAGAAAATGGAGATAAGAAACATTCTTAAGAAAAGGAACCACTGCATATATGAAACTTTCTTTTATATAAAGTTCATAGTAACCACTGAAAAAGAACTTAGAACTGGGACACATAAAAACAAAGAATGAGAATACAGAAAAAACAGTCATAAACACCATCAAACTGAAATAAATCAATAGGAAGAAAAAAGCAAAGAAGCAAAAAAAAAGAAATTTTTTTTAAGCTACCAGAAAACAAAAGATAAAATGGCTATAGGAAATCCTCATATATCAATCATCATCCTAAATGTAAATGAACTGAACCTACCAATAAAAAGACACAGAGTAGCAGACTAGATTAATAAACAAAAACCAACCTTATGCTATCTACAAGAGACACACCTCAGCCACAAGGACAAACACAGACTCAAGGTGAAAGGGTGGGAAAAAAATACTCCAAGCACATGGCACACAGAGAAAAGTAGGTGTAGCCATACTTATATTTGACAAAGCAGACTTCAGGATCAAAAAGATAATAAAAGATAAAAATGGACATTTCATAATAATAAAGGGGACAATACAACAAGATATTACATTTATTAATATATATGCCCCCAACCAAGAAGCACTAAAATTTACAAAGCAACTACTAACAGATCTAAAAGGAGAAACTGACAAAAACATAATTATAGTAGAGGACTTAAACACCCTATTGGCAGCTATGGACAGATCATCCAAACAGAAAATAAAAAAGAAATATCAGCTTTAAATGATACATTAGAGCAACTGGACATAATTGACATTTACAGGACACTTCGTCCTAAAACACAGGACTATATATTCTTCTCCAGTGCACAGGGAACATATTCAAGGATAGACTATATGCTGGGGGACACAAAGCTAGCCTCAGCAAATTTAAGATGATGAAAATCATACCAAGTGTATTCTCTTATCACAAAGCTTTGAAATCGGAGATCAACTACAAAAAGAAAGCAAGAAAAACCACATATACATGTAGATTAAACAACATGTTATTAAAAAATGACTAGATCAAAGAAGAAATAGAAGAAGAGATTAAAAAATACATAGAAACAAATGAAAATGAAAATGAAACATACCAAAATTACTGGGATGCAACAAAAGCAGTAATAAGAGAAAAATTTATATCACTATAGGCCTATCTCAAGAAATAAGAAAAATCACAAGTAAACAACCTAATACCACATCTTCAAAAACTAGAAAAAGAAGAACAAAAAAACACCCAAAGCCAGCAGAATGAAGGAAATAATAAAAATTAAAGCAGAACTAAATAAAATAGAGGATAAAAAAACAATAAAAAAAATTAATACAACAAAAAGCTGGTTCTTTGAAAAGATTAATAAAATTGACAAACCTCTGGCTAGACTCATCAAGGGAAAAAGAGAAAACACACAAATAATCCAAATTAGAAATGAAACAGGGGAAATTACAACAGATACCACAGAAATACAAAGGATCATACAAAAATACTATGAAGGACTATATGCCACCAAATTTTGCAACCTAAAAGAAATGGACAAGTTTTTGGAAATATATAGTCTACCTAGACTGAATCAAGAAGAACTGGATAGCCTAAACAAACCAATCAACAGTAAGGAAATTGAAACAATCATCCAAAACTTTCCCAAAAGCAAGAGTCCAGGACCAGAGGGCCTCACTTACGAGTTTTACCAGGCATTCAAAGAGGAGCTAACACCTATCCTTCTTAAACTTTTCCAAAACATTGAAGAAGAGGCAATACTTCCCAACTCATTCAATGAGGCCAACATTACCCTAATACCAAAGCGTGGCAAGGACATCACACATACACAAAAAAAACACTATAGACCAATATCTCTGATAAACACAAATGCAAAAATCCTAAATGAAATACTAGCAAATAGAATACAACAATGTATTAAAAAGATTGTACATCACAATCAAGTGGGATTCATCCCAGGGGCACAAGGATGGTTCAACACACGCAAATAGATCAATGTGATACACCACATAAACAAAATTAAAGATAAAAACCATATGATTATATCAATTGATGCAGAAAAAGCATTTGACAAGATACAACATCCATTTATGATCAAAACACTTAATAAAATGGGTATAGAAGGAAAATATCTCAACATAATAAAGGCCATATATGACAAACCCTCAGAGAATGTCATACTAAACAGGGAAAAACTGAAACCTTTTCTTCTAAAATCAGGAACAAGACATGGATGTACCCTGTCACCACTGCTATTCAACATAGTGCTGGAAGTCCTAGCCAGAGCCATTAGGCAGGAAAAAGAAATAAAAGACACCCAAATTGGAAATAAAGAAGTTAAACTGTCACTTTTTGCAGATTATATGATCCTTTATGTAGAAAACCCCAAAGAAATTTACCCCACCAGAAAACTTAGAAATAATAAATGAATACAGTAAAGTTGCAGGATATAAATTCAATGTACAAAAATTCACAGCTTTTTTATACACAGACAATATAACTTCAGAAAAAGAAATGAGAAAAATGATACCATTTGCAATCAAAACAAAAATAAAATACTTAGGAATAAACTTAACAAAAAACGTGAAGGTCTTATACACAGAAAACTGTAAGACACTATTAAAGGAAATTGAAGAAGATACAAAGAAAAGGAAGTATATTCCATGTTCATGGATTGGAAGAATCAACATAGTTAAAACGGTCATATTACCGTACCCAAAGCAATATACAGATTATACAGTTCCCATCAAAGTCCCACAGACATTCTTTCAAGAAATAAATTTTAAAATTTATCAGATTCATATGAAACCAAAAATGGCCCTGAATTCCCAAAGCAATCCTCTGAAAAAAAAATAATAAGGCTGGAGGCATCATGCTCCCTGACTTCAGTTTATACTACAAAGTGTCAATAATCAAAACAGCTTGGTACTGGCAGAAAAACTGACATACAGACCAATGGAACAGAATCAAAAACCCAGAAATAAACCCACAAATATACGGACAGATAATCTTTGACAAAGGAGAAAAAATATATAAAATGGGGAAAAGAAAGCCTCTTCAGTAAATGGTGCTTGGAAAATTGGAAAACCACACGCAAAAGAATGAATATGGAATGTGAACTGTCGCCATGTACCAAAATCAATTCAAACTGGATTAAGGACCTCCACATAAGATCCAAAACTATAAAGTGCATAGAAGAAGGCATCAGCACTAAACTTTTAGACGTTGGGCTCAGAGAGCACTTTATGAACTTGACCCCAAAGGCAAGGGAAGTAAAAGCAGAAATAAATGAATGGAATTATATCCAACTAAAAAGCTTCTACACAGCAAAGGACACTGTCAACAAAGTAAAAAGGAAACCAACCGAATGGGAGAAAATATTTGCAAACAATGCCTCTGATAAGGGGCTAATATCTAAAATATATAAAGAACTCATACAACTCAAAAACAACAAAAAAATGATCCAATTAAAAAATGGGCAGAAGACCTACATAGGCACGTCCCTCCTGAAGACATACAAACAGCCAACAGATACATGAAAAAATGCTCAACATCAGTAGCAATTAGGGAAATGCAAACTAAAATAGGGTGACCAGACGTCCTGCTTTTGGCAGGACAGTCCTGATTTTTAACAATTTGTCCCGCATCCCGTGGCATTTTAAAAAAGTCCCGATTTTTGGAAAGAATGCATGACAAGCTAGGGAATGGCGGGAGATAGACCAAATTTTTAATCAAGAACCCCCTTCCACCCCCCGGTCAATGGTGTCCCACTTTACCAATGTTAAAATCTGGTCACCTTAAACTAAAACCACAATGAGATACCACCTCACACCTATGGCTATAAACAACAACACAAGGAATAACAAGTGCTGGAGAGGCTGTGGACAAAAAGGAACCCTCATACACTGCTGGTGGGAATGTAAACTGGTACAACCACTGTGGAGGGCAGTGTGGAGATTCCTCAAAAAACTAGGAATGGTAATGCCATATGACCCAGCAATCTCTCTCCTAGGTATCTACCCAAAAAAACTGAAAACCTTAATCCTCAAAGATACATGTACCCCAATGTTCATTGCAGCACTGTTCACGGTGGCCAAGTCATGGAATCAACCAAAGTGTCCTCAGATAGGTGACTGGATAAAGAAGTTGTGGAACATTTATACAATGGAATACTACTCAGCAATAAGAAAAGATGAAATACAGCAATTTGTGACAACATGGACGGACCTTGAAAACATTTTATTAAGTGAAATAAGTCAGAATGAAAGAATCAAGAAACATATGATCTCACTTATAGGTGGAATATAAAACTGAAAGGAACAAGGAAACAAAGACTCATGGACACAGTCAATAGTTTAGTGCAGGAATTCCCAACCCCGTGCCCATGGGCGCCATGGTGCCCGCGGCCCGATTTGTGTGCGCCCGCCACTATTTGACTGCATCAGAAGTTTTTCATAAACACTAAGTAAACCTATCATTTATTTTTATACATTTGTTAGAATTTTAAAACATTGTTTGAGTATCTACACAGGTTTATTATATGCGTTGGTATGTTTGCGATATCGTATGTATAAGTTTTCCCCTAGCTTTCGCCTTTGTACATGTCGCGTCTTGTGTAGCCGCTGCGCTCTTTAAACTCTCCTCCACCAACCGGGAGACGCCAAGTTGCCGTTTTGATTGCGGTTGCTGGACTGATCGGGTCGTGACGGTTAGCTAGGATCACAGTGTTTTGATAGATTCGATTTTAAATGAACTAAAAGCGAGGTAGGTAATCTAGTATTATAGTGGCAATTTGATATGATATTGTAATTCTATAACTATTTTTATTTTTATTTTTTATGCCTAAAATGAGTGGACCAAATAAGAAAAAACAAACCTATAATTTTAACACAGACTGGGAGAAATCATATTGTTTCATTAGTTTAAAAGGTAAATGCGTTTGCCTGTTGTGTGGCAGTAGTATTGCAGTGCCAAAAAAACATAATATTGAACGTCACTTTCAGACAAGTCATACCACTTTTGATACGAATTATCCACTTAAATCTGAAGTAAGAAAGAAAAAAATAAATCAACTAAAATGAAGTTTAACTACTCAACAGATTGTTTTCACTAGACATGTGGAAAAATCTAAAAAGGCAACCATTGCTTCTTTCAAAATTTCTCACATGCTCGCAAAGAAGAAAAAACATTTCCAGGATGGTGAATTGTTAAAAGAAGCATTTCTGACTGCTGCCAATTGTTTGTTTGAGGAATATTTTAACAAGCATGAGATTATGTCGGCAATACAAGACCTACAGTTGTCAAATAACACAGTCACAAGAAGAATACACGCAATTTCAAAAGACTTGCGAACTCAGTTAAAGACTGACTTGGAAATATGTGACTGCTTCTCTCTGCAATTTGACAAGTCAACAGATATATCAGACACCGCACAGTTGGCAGTTATGGTGAGAATGGTATTTAGTAACTTCACAGTAAAAGAGGAGCTGTTGCAAATATGACCAATGAAAGGACAGACAAGGGGTGAGGATATTTATAAAACTTTCAGAACATACGCCAGGTCGATAAACATGCCTTTGCATAAGTTGTCTGCGATAACTACTGATGGGGCACCAGCAATGGTTGGTCAAAACAAAAGATGTATTGCCCTTTGCAGGAAAGATGAATCATTTTCAAACTTTATGTCCTACCACTGTAGGAACCTTAAGAATGGTATTTTGCTAAAATCCTTAATATCAGAGGACTTATGGAACATAGTCGACAAAGAAAGGTTCCCATTTTTAAAAAAAGCGGCATATAAAATCAAATCGTTTTTTGGGTCAACGTATTTATGCGAACCCTTGTTTTCAAACATGAATTTAATAAAATCAAGATATAGATCTCGACTTACCGATGAGCATCTTAATAATTGTTTGCTAACGGGGTTGTTGTCATACTCTCCTAATTACGAGGCACTGGCCAATGAAATGCAATGCCAAAGATCACACTGACAGATTGGTTTTTTTTATGTTTTCTTTTATGTTTTTTTAAATGATTTTATTATACGTGTGTTTTTTATTTACTTTGTATTACGTTTTGTATATATGTTTCTTTGTGTGTATATAATTTGTACAATAAATT
>PVKE010042200.1:0-13849 GCA_004027555.1 Craseonycteris thonglongyai | reverse complement strand
GTATGCCGCCTGTTGGGTTCTCACCAGGGTGAGCTTCCCGTGTGGGAGAAACCCAGTTTAGCTCCTGCCCTGGGCGTGCTTCTCATGTAGGAGGCCCCCAGCTTGCAGGGGAGTGTCTCCCATGTGGGAGGCCCTTGGCCTGGTTATCATTCTGCACAGCCCCGCACCCACATATGGAGTGAAACTAGTGAAAACTAATGACGTACAACTACAAAGATTGCTCTCATGCCTTCCCATTCTCTCTCTCTCTCTCTCTCTCTCTCTGTCTAAAACAATAAAAATAAATATTTAAAAAGATGTGTGCATGTGTGCATGTGTGTCTGTATGTCTCTATGTGTGTATGTGTACAGAAAATGCCAGAGCAGACTGTAAGAGGGAGTTTAGAACTATAGATTGTACAGTTTATCCTCAAACTTTTGGGGAAGAGGCATATGTGTATACTAAGTATGACAATTAAGTTCATGAACTCATCCTAAAAAAAAGTTCTACATACCTCATTGTTGAATATCACTATAGTAACCACTGAAGTACTCCCCTTGGGAAACTATGCGCCAACGCCAGCACTTAGTCAACCTTCAAAGCAATTTTGGAACTCTTTTTCTGAAAGGGCCATCAGAGTAGTTTTTTTATTACCCTTGATATTCTGAATGCCATCAAAATGTCTCCCTTTAGATATTTTTTTTATTTAAAGAAAAAAATAATTGGGGGACAGATCAGGTAAGTAGGGAGGATGTTCCAATACATTTATTTGTTGACTTGCTAAAAACTCCCTCACAGATTGTGCCTTGTGAGCTGGTGCATTGTCCTAATGCAAGTGCCGTGAGTTCTTGGTGAAAAGTTCAGGTCGTTTTTGTCTAATTTTTTCATGCAGCTTTTTCAGCACTTCCAATTAGTCAACTTGGTTGACTGTGTGTCCAGTTCATACAAATTCACAAGGAGCAATCCCTCTGATATCAAAAAACATTAGCAACATAATTTTGACTCTTGATAAAGACTGATGGAACTATTTCAGTCATGGAGAATTGGCTGACTTCCATTGTGCGCTTTGACACTTTGTTTCAGGGTCATATTGGTACACCCATGTTTTATCACCAGTGATAGCATGGCCCAAAACATTGTCTTGCCTCTCCAAAAGTTCTTGGCAAACTTTGATTCTCCTTTGCTTTTGTTCATCAGTGAGCTCCTTAGGGACCATCTTTGCACACACTTTTCTCATGCCAAGACTTTCGTTTAGTGTATTTTCTAAGTTTCTCTATTGATGTTCACTTGGTCTTCTATGCCTCTCACAAACAATTTTCTTACACAATTCGACAAAGTTTTGCAATGTTTTCATCAGTTTTACTTGTTACTGGCTACCCTGACTTCTCTCATCATTGATCTTTTCTCTCCCCTCATAAAAATGTTTAATCAATTTGTACACTTGCTTTCTTCATAGTATTATCCCCATAAACTCTGAGTAACATGTTCCTGATTTCACTTTTATTCTTACCAGATTTAACAAGAAATGTAATGTTTGTTCATTGCTCTAATTCAAGCTCTGATATTCTCATGACAACACACAAACACATGCAACAACAATAATGAATGCTACTCAGCGAGATACCACCACACTTCGACATGAACACAGCTGAGGCATTGATATACCAAGGTTATGAAACCTTACTGATTTGTTTGTACAGTGCTGCCAACATAAGCTCATGGTGGAAAGGTTACAGATTTAATTGTCAGACCTCGTGTTGCATTGTGTGCTCACCACTCAGAGTCAGTTCTCCTTCCATCACCACATAGTGAACCCTCCTTCCTCTTCTACCATTCCCTCCAAATTGATGTCTGTGTCTATGAGTTTTTGTTCATTTTTTTTTTGTACGGTTCCTTCGGTGCTTTCAGTTTTATTTTATTTTATTTTTAATTGTTAAATTTATTGAGGTGATATTGGTTGATAAAAATTGCACAGGGTTCAGGTGTACAATATTAGATTACATTGTCTGTGTATTGCATTATGTGCTCACCACCCAGAGTCAGTTCTCTTTCCATCACTATATATTTGATGACCCCTCCCTATTCTCCCATCCCCTACTCTCCCACCCCATCCCCCTTTCCAGATATGAGTGAAGTCATCTGGTTCTTGACTTTTTCTGTCTTATTTTGCTTAGTGTGATAATCTCATGATTTACGCATGTTGTTGCAAATAGCATCTTTTCTTAAGGCCAAGTGATATTTTATTCTGTGTATGTACCACATCTTCTCTATCCAATTATATACTGAAGGACCCTGGTTGTTTCTATGTCTGGGCCACTGTGATTAATGCAACAGTGAACATTGGATTACATATATTACTATAGAAACAAGTTTTCAGATTTTTTAGGTAGAACCTCCATATTATTTTTCATAGTTGCTGTACCAATTTACATTCTCTCCAGCAGTGTATGAGTGTTGCTTTTTCTCCACAGTATTTCCAACATTCGTTATTATTTGTATTGTTAATCATAGTTATTCTAATAGGTGTGAGATGATACTTCATTGTGGATTTAATTTGCATTTCCCTAACAGCTAATAAAATTGAGCATTTAAAAATATATATTTGTTGAATGATTCTATGCCTTCTTGGGAGAAATATCTATCCATGTACTCTGCTCATTTTAATTGGATTATTTGTTGTTGTTTTTGTTGTTGTCATTGTTAAGGTGTAAGTTTTTCATTTTGAACATTACCTCTTACCAGAGGTGTTGTTTGCAAATATTTTTCCCCAGTTGGTTGGTTGTCTCTTTGTTGATGGTTTCTTTTGCAGTGCAAAAGCTTTTTAGTTTGATATAATCCCATTCATTTATTTTTGCTTTTACTTTCCCTTGCCTTTGAGGTTAAATTCATAAATTCCTCCTCAAACCCAAGGTCTATAAGTATAGTACTGATGTTTTCTTCTATGCAACTTATTGTTTCTGTTCTTCTGTTTAAGTATTTGATCCATTTTGAGTTAATTTTCATATATGGTGACAGTTTGCAGTCCAGATACATTCTTTTGCACATGGCTTTCCAATTTTCCCAGCACCATTTATTGAAGAGGCTTTCTTTTTTTTTTTTTTATTTTTTTTTTTTTATTTTTTTTTTTTTTATCTTTTCACATTTATAGAGAGAGAAATTATCTTTTTGTCCTCAGTGCACAGTCATTTCCATTCCACTCTTTTTGACAGATAGAGAGAGAGACAGAGACAGAGACAGTCAGAGAACCAAACTGCGGGAACTCCCCAGTTCAGCACGTGGGTCCTGCCTGGGCCGGAGCCGGGACCCGATCCTCGGTCCTCATGGCCTCAAAGCGAGCGCTCAACCCGCTGAGCCGTCCCGGCTTTCCCCTGAAGAGGCTTTCTTTTCTCCATTGTATGTTTTTGAATTCTTTGTTGGAAATTATCTGCCCATATATGTGTGATTATTTCTGGGTTCTCGATTCTGTTTCATTTGTCTGTTTTTCTGCAAGGGCAATGTTGTTTTGATAAAAAGTACTATAAAGTAAGTAAGGGAATATGATCCTCCAGCTGAGTTCTATTTTTGTAGAATTGTTTTGGCTATTTGGGGTCTTTTTTGGTTCCATGCAAATCCAATGACTTTTTAAATCTATTTCTTGAATTATATCATTGAGATTTTGATGGGAATTGCACTAAATCTCTATATTAATTTGGATAATATGCCTCTTTTAACTATGTTGATTCTTTCGATCCATGAACATGGAATATCTTTCCATTTCTTTGTGTCTCTTCCAATTTCTTTTAATAATGTCTTATACTTTTCAGTGTGTAGGTCTTTCACTTTCTTTGTTATTTTTAGACATTTTCTATTTTTGTTGTAATTACAAAGGGTAGTTTTTTTTTTTTCTTTTCTTTTTTTAAAGATTTTATTTTTTGACAGAAAATGAAAGAGAAAGAGAATGGGAAAGGGCCCAGAGTAATCTCCATAGTTGTACATCGTTAGTTGTGACACAGTTTCATTCCACACAGGTGGATATGGGGCTGCGCAGGGCAGAAATTTAACTGAGAGCCTCTCACATGGGAGGGGACAGCCTTTCCCACTATCCTTGCAATTACCAGTTGTGTCACAATTCAGCATATGGGTATGCTCAAGCTGGGGCATGAATTCAATCCCCACACCTCATGGTTGGTTGCAAGGCAAGTGCTCAGCCTGCTGAGCTATCCCAATGGCCCCTTTCCTTTTTCTGATGTTTCATTTTTACTATATACAATTGCAATATATTTTTATACATTGATATTTTATCCTACAAATTCACTGTTTTTGTTCATTGTTTCTAATTTCTCTTCATTATTTTTTTGTAAAATCTTCATAATTTTCTATGTAAAGAATCATGTCATTTGAAAAAAGTGACAATTTAACTTCTTCATTCTCAATTTGGATATTTTTATTTATTTCTTTTGCCTGATTGCTCTGGCTCAGACTTCAAGTACTATGTTGAATAACAATAGTGACAGGGGGCATCCCTTACTTGCTCCCAATATTAGAGAAAAAGCTTTCAGTTTTTCATTATTTAGTATGATATTAGCTGAAGGTTTGTCATATATGGCCTTTATTAAATTGAGGTACTTTTTATGTGTACCCATTTATTAAGTGGTTTAATAATAAATGGATGTTGTATCTTGTCAAATGCTTTTTAAGCATCTATTGATTTAATCATATGTTTTTTATATTTTATTTTAAGTACGTGTTGATTGATTTGTATGTGTTGATTTGTTTTTATGCCCCTGGAATAAACCTACTTAATTATGATATATAATCTTATTAATGTAGTGTTATAGTCAATTTCCTAGTATTTTGTTTAGAATTTTTGCTTCTGTATTTAACAAAGATATGCTCTACAAAGTTTTTGTGTGTTTGTGTGTTACTTTTACCAAGTTTTATTACTGGGGTAATGTGGCCTTTTTAATTTTGAAAAGATTTCAGAAGGACAGGTATTAAATCCTCTTTGAATATTTGGTAGAATTCACTAGTGAAGTCATCTGGTCCTGTACTTTTACTTTTGGAGAGGTTTTGTATAATTATTTCAATTTTCTTACTGTTGATTCTCCTATTTAGATTTTTCAGTCTTTCCTGATTTAGTCTAGGAAGACTATGCATTTCTAAGAACTTGTCCATTTCTTCTAGGTTATTTAATTTAGTGGTGTATAGTCTTTCATAGTATTCTCATATAATCCTTATTATTTCTGTGATACTGTCATGACTTCTCTTTCAAATTGTTTGTATCTTTTCTCTTTTTACTTTAGTGAGTCTAGTTAGGGGTTTGTCAATTTTATGAATCTTTTCAAAGAACCAGATTTTTGTTGCATTAATTTTTTATATTGTCTTTTTGCTCTACATTTCATTTAGTTCTGTTCTGATTTTTATCATCTCCTTCCTTTTGCTGAACTTGGGTTTCGTTTGCTTTTTTGTTTTTCTTGTTCTTTAAGATGTAATATTAAGTTGTTTATTTGTGATTTTTCTTCTTTCTTGTGTTAAGCCTATAATGATATAAATTTTACGCTTAATACTGCTTTCACTGCATCCTAATAATTTTTATGTGATGCGCTTTCATTCTTATATATTTCTCTGTAACTTTTGATCTCTTGTTTTTCTTTCACTCAGTCATTCTTTGATAGCATATTATTTAATCTTGATATATTTGTGTTTTTCCCACTATTTTTGTGCAGTTAATCTTCAATTTTAAAAGTTTATAGCCAGAGAATATGCTTTCTATGATTTCAAACTTTATAAATTTGCTGAGGCTAGTTTTGCATCCCAGAATATGGTTTATCTTTGAGAATGTTCCATGTGTACTAAAAAATAATATATGGTCTTGCGTTCTAAGATGGAGTGCTCTATAACCTCAATTATATCCATTTGGTTCAATGTGTCATTTATTTTTCAAAATTTTTTTATTTATTAAACTTGTTGGAATAACACTGGTTAGTAATATTAAATAGGTTTCAAGGGTGAAATTCTATAATGTTCATCTATGTCTTGCATTGTGTGCTCACCATCCAGAATCAGTTCTTCCATCATCAAATATTTGACACCCCTGATTCCTCCACCACCCTCCTCACCTTTTACCTCTGGTAGCCACTAAACTATTGTCTATGTCCATTAGTTTCTGTTTCTTTATATGTTTGTCTTCTTCCTTTGTTGCTTTCAGTTATATATTCCATATATAAGTGAAGTCAGCTGGTTCTTGATTTTTGTGGTCTGTCTTATTTTGCTTAGCATAATGATCTCAAGATCCATCCAGGTTGTCACAAATGATTGTGTTTCATATTTTCTTATGGCTTAGTAATATTCCATTGTTATATATGTACTGTATCTTCTTTTTCCAGTCATCTATTGAAGGACACTTTGGTTGTTGCCATGTCTTGAAAGAATTTGAGGACAGGTATTAAATCTTCTTTGAGTGTTTGACAGAATTTACTAGTGAAGTTGTCTCATCCTTGACTTGATTTTGGTGAGGTTTGGGATGATTGTTTTGATTTTCTTACTATTGATCAGTCTATTTAGATTATCCAGTTCTTCTTGATTCAGTTTAGGTAGGTTATATGTTTCTAAAAACTTGTCTATTACTCATAGGTTATTGAATTTGGTAACATATTGTCATTCATAGTATTCTCTTATGATTCTTTTATTTCTGTGATGCCAGTAGCAATTTCTTTTTTTTATTTATCATTTTGGTTGTTTGTGTCTTTTCAATTTTTACCTTATTGAGCCTATCTAGTGGTTTGTCAATTTCATTAGTCTTTTTGAAGATCCAGCTCTTTGTTGCATTAATATTTTCTATTTTGCTGTTATTGTTCTCTATTTTATTTAATTCTGCTCTAATTTTTATTATTTTATTTCTTCTGCTAACTTTGGATTTCATTTGTTCTGCTTATTCTAGTTTTTTAAATTGTAATGTTAGGTTGTCTATGTAGAATTTTTCTTGTTCCTTGAGATAGGCCTGTAATAATATATTTTTTTCTCTTAATATTGCTATTGCTGTATCTCAATATTTTTGATAGGATGTGTTTTTATTCTCATTTGTTTAAATTGATTATTTGATTTAAAAAACTTCTTTAACCCAGTAGCATTTTAATAACAAGTTGTTTAGTCTGCACTTATATGTGTTTATTTCTACGTTCTTTTTGCAGTTAAACTCCAACTTCAAAACTTTGTGGTCAGAGAATACACTTGGTATAATTTCAACCTTCTTACATTTGCTGAGTTGAAGCTTGTGTCCCAGCACATGGTATATCCTTTGGAATATTCTATGTGCACTAGAAAAGAATGTATAGTCATGTGTTATGGGATGAAATGTTTTATAAATTTCACTTATTTCTAATTACTATAAAGGATCATTTAAAGCTTATATTTTCTTATTTATTTTCTGTTTGGATGATCTGTCCATGGCTGTCAAGGGGGTGTTTAAGTCCTTTACTATAATTGTGTTTTTGTCAGGTTCTTCTTTTAGATCTGTTAGTAGTTGTTTTTTAAATTTTGGTGCTTTCTTATTAGGGCATATATATTAATAAGTGACATATCTTCTTGTTTTATTGTCCCCTTTATCCTTTTAAGATGTCTATCTTTGTCTCATTAATGTTTGATCCTGAAGTCTGTTTTGTCGAATATAAGTATGGCTACACCTACTTTTCTCTGGATGCCTTTTGCTTGGAGTATTTTTTCCCCCTTTCACTTTGAGTCTGTATGTGTTATAAGGCAAAGAGAGCAGCCACAAATATCTGTGTGGCTCCCAGGGACTAAGCTAAGCTGATTCCAACTCAATGTAAGAAGGGACATCTTAGACATTAAACCTGCTCGAAGAGTCTATTCCAGTGGAAGTGAGCAGAAAAGAAAAGATGTTGTAGGAGTGATTTAACTATCAAAAGGAAAGGGTTCTGAAA
Source organism: Craseonycteris thonglongyai (assembly GCA_004027555.1). NCBI lineage: Eukaryota > Metazoa > Chordata > Mammalia > Chiroptera > Craseonycteridae > Craseonycteris > Craseonycteris thonglongyai. Next base: position 5,951 of record PVKE010042200.1, on the reverse strand, counting down.
AGGATTTAAACTTGAGAATATACGTTCTGCAATTCTCTCATTTACAGGTGAAGAAAATGAGGGTCTGCGAACTCACCAAAGTTTCCACCAATTGCAGACAGAGTGGTAATTGAAATCTTGGTGTCATGAATTCTAAGACAGTGAATTATTTTTTAATAGACTGCACTTTCGTGGCAGGGTAATTCCTGAAAATTTTCATGTTTGTTTGTATCTGTTGTCCCTCCTTGTTACCACCTACAATCCCCTTGCCCCATTAAATTAACCAGCCCCTTCATAGACCTCTTTCGAGAGGGACTCTAAAGTATAGAAAGCAAAGCAGGCTGAAACCACCAAATCTATTATTCTTTTATGAAAGCATGAGTTTTCAACTGAGGATATATCATCATAAAAGAGAAGAAAGAGCCTTTGGAAAGCCCAGAGAGAAAAAAGGAAAAGAGATTTCTAACACTGCTACCTCATGTAAACAGGGAGAGCACCTGAGTCTGGGCAGAAGGAATTCAAGCATTTTGTTTGGCAGTGCTTTGAGGATAGTGAGGAGATGGCTCTAAGGTACCCAGAGGGAGGCAGAACTTTAGTCCCCAGGGATCTCAACTTCCCCTCTAACACTGGTGGCATGGAAAATGAGTATGTTAGTGGTGACTGGACCCAATTAAAGAATAGTTGTTCTTGCTCCAATTTATGGGTACTACGAGTAACCCCTGGATTCCAGTGCAACACTTAAGGGACCCACAGTAATGACTGATATGGAATATTTTGCTTTCTTGTTAGGATGGGGAGCTTGGAGTCAGAACTCAATTACTTCAAAGAAAACAAACAAGGACTATTTGTTGGCCACCCACACATGAGTTTAGTATATATGGTGCCAAAGCGAGCACCCACACATGAGTTTGTGTACAGACATTGAATGCCCATTCCATTTTTGGCCTCTGGGAGGACATAACATTATTTTTAATCACAGTATTTGTGGCCAGGCAGAGCATTCACTTCCTGTTGTTGATGGATGGAGCCTTTGGGAAGCTTCAGTGGGTGCTCCATGGGCTGAGAGAATCACATAGAAAATGTGCACAGGCATGGAAAGGAAGTGAAAAAGCAGGAGGGAAACTGAAGGAGCAGAGTAGACCAGCTTTCAAGAGCCCATCAGACAGCATTTTATTCTCCCAGAGAATAAGATTGTTTCCCACTGTGGCTATTAAGTGATTTACCTTTAAGTCCCTCTTCATGAGGCAATGCTCCAGTTGATGGTGAACGTCTGAGTGGTGAGAAGCCTCCTTTCCAGGCATCTAAGTGATTATATCTATTGACTCATGCTGCCATTCATCACCTTTCCCAGGCCATTTATTAGCAGGTTTAAGTGAGAGGAGGGTAAGGCCCACATGGCTGGGAACAATTACCAGAGAACCAAGGCTGGAGGTAGAAGTGGGAGAAAGGAGTCTCTTCCTTGGTTCACTAGGGCCTCTGAACTGGGCTTGGAGCTGGGAGGCTTGGTTGGGCCCATTGGGATAATGAGGCAGAGCTTTAGGATGCTCTGGCTTTGTGCTTGCTGTTGGAGAAAATTGCTGGGATTCATCCACAGCACTGAGAATGTACAGCTAACCAGCAGTTTCAGTCAAGTACAATGGTAAAAGCAAGCAATTTGGAGTCCAGTGATCTGGCTGTGAATTTTGGCAAGGCTCTTAATCTAACTGAGGCTCAGTTTCCCCATCAAAAAAAATTTTTTTTTCAGGTAACAACAATGTCAACCTCATAGAGCTAAGCTAAGGATTACATAAGATAATGTAAAGTGTCTAGTGCCTGCCACATATCAATGGTATTTTTCATTCTGCACTTGGAGAGTTATTAGCAGTAATCTTTCTCTGCCATCACATCTTCCACCTTAGCCTACCCACCTTCTTTACCACTCTGACTTGAAGTAAACATTCCATATTACCATGAGTAACTCATTTCCCTTCTCCATGCCTCTATTTTCTCATCTGCAAAGTGGAGATAAAATCATTTTCTTTGCTCACCTGCTTCAGGGGCCTTTTAAAGATTTATTTTGGGGGAAGCTGGGATGGCTCAGTGGGATAAGTGCTTGCTTTACAACCCCGGAGACCAAGGATCGAATCCCGGCTCCGGCCCATGCAGACCCATATGCTGACCTGGGGTGTGCCCCCAGTTCAGTTCTTGCCAGGGCCTATGCAGAAGGCTCCCAGCCCAGTTCCTGCCCTGCGCAGCCCAGCACCCACCTGTGGAGTGAAACTATATGGAAAACTAATGCTTGGGGAAGCCGGGATGGCTCAGTGGGTTAAGCGCTCACTTTGCAGCACCAGGGACCAAGGATCGAATCCTGGTCCTGGCCCATGCGGACCCATATGCTGAACTGGGGAGTACCCCCAGTTCAGTTCTCTCTCTGTCTCTGTATCTCTCTCTGTCAAAAACAATAAAAATAAATAAATAAATAAATAAATAAAATAAAAAAACTAATGCTGTCAACTATGGAGACTGCTCTGGGCCTTCCCCCTTCTCTCTGTCTCTCTCTCTGTCAAAAACAATACAAATAAATCTTTCATGTAAAAAAAAAGATTTATTTGTATTGTTTTTGACAGAGAGAGAGAGAGAGATACAGAAACAGAGACAGAGACAGAGAAGTGGGATGGCCCAGAACAGTCTCCATAGTTGCACATCACTGGTTTTTCCACATTGTTTCATTCCACAGGTGGGCACGTGGCTGCACCAGGCAGGAACTGGGCCGGGGTCTCATCCCAGTGAGAACTGAACTGGAGGCACTCCCCAGTACAGCATATGGGTCCACAAGGGCTGGGGCCAGGATTCGATCCGTGGTCCCTGAGGCTGCAAAGTGAGCGCTTAACCAACTGAGCCATCCCCGCTTCCCCACAGGGGCCTTTTAGATGAGAATGATGATGCAAAGAGTTTGCTGACTGGAAAGTGATATTGTCGGATCACTTGCTCTTATTAGCTAGGTCTTTCTCTCAAAAGTCATGCAGTCTAGCATAAGTCTAGGAATTATTCAGAGAGAACACAGTCAGTCAGCAGGGCCCAGAGCCCAGTCTGAATGGGGGCAGTGGGGTGCTAGAAGCTTGCCCACAGCATTCTCCAAAAGGCTTGCACGAAGGTCTCTTATCTGTTGGGTTTATATCTGCTATAACAGAGACAGAGGACAAAATCAGCCCACTCACAAGGCACAACCCCAGTCCTCAAGTAATCAAACAATGGAGGTGACCAAGGTGGTTTTTTAAAGATCTAAGGAAAGACTTAGGAGGTTATCTTTACCAATGCCTCCCTCTAGTATTATAAAGAACTGTCCAGAGGGCCACAGCAAAGGCAGCCATCAGTCACAGTGCAACAGAAGAATCTCTTACTACTCATCTTGTCCAGCAAGTCCAATGCATCAGTCATGTTGGATACCACGGAAAGCGAACTCCACCTCAAGCCAAATGAGTCAGAATCAGGGTGACAAGTAGTTGAAAAAGTTCCATGGGCCACTCTGAGGTAGCACAATCTTCTCACTTGCACATGGAAACTCAACTAATTAAACCTACTATGTCCATGCCACCTGCATGTTATTAATTGAGAAATCAACTCAGAAGGAGAAAGGATTTGTGCAAGTCCCAATTGACTGAGGTACAAAAATTAGGGCATAAACCCAAGTGTTCCTGATTCCATAACCCCCAGGAATTTTCAATGTATATAATAAAACCTTCCCAGCAGGTCTTGCTTCAAAAGCTCCCTGAGCAAACATGACACTTTTCTTTGTCCCATGAGCAGCCCAGGCAGAGTATTCAATGTATGCGAATTATGCACACCCCTTTCAGGCGGTTCTCTTTTTTTTTCTTTCTGCTAATTTGCTTTATTTTAGCTTTGCTTGACACGAGGTCCTCAGAGCCATCAGGTTTCTTTGTGAGTCTGAGAAGGGGCCCCAGGGAACTCTCCAATTGTGTTTGCAGCAGCACTTTCACATAGCTGCTATTTCAGCACTTTCAAATATCTGCTACTTCAGGGATTCTGGCTTAAACATGGCAACTGTGTGGAACTCAAGGAAGCCCATCAGCAGTAATTGGTAGCCCTTGCTTATCAGGGGCCAAGTGTAAGAGCTTGAATTAGAAAAACCAAAGCCATTTAGCACAATCACCTTCTCCTACTGAGGGCAGAGGTAGACTTTTGTGTGGGTAATATAGAGGGACAAGTGATTTATGTCAAGGTCAGCACAGGCAAGGCAATCAGAAAATGACCCCAAGGTAACTGGGTTACTGCTGTGATACACCTGTGGTGCCCACCAGTTGTGATACCCTGTACTATCTACAGTAAGGAGCAGAAACCCTGTTCCCCCATTCAGCCCTACAACAAAAGAGGTGGGGCAGGTAGCTGCCTAGCCAGTATCTCTGCCCACAGACCTGAATGAAGGATATCTTTCCCTGAAGCTTGGCCTGAGAGTCCCACCATTAGACACATGTTTTTGATGAAGCAATCTGTAGGAGGCCTACACCTCTGTCTCTTGGTTGGTGGGGAGGCCAAAATATTCCCATAAACTGAGTCTAATTTCAAAAGTGTTATCTAGCCCCTGTCAGGTTTTAGGATGTGTAAGGTGTGCTGGAGAGTTCATCAATACAGTAGCATACTGAGATGCAGGACATGGCTTGGATGAAGAATTGATGTTTCCTCTCCCTTTAATTTCATCTCTGACTTGTTTCCCCTTTTCGGTCCTTCCACCTCCTTGCTTTTGCCATTACTTTCAAAGACAAACCAAGAGACAGTGGTCACAAGCATGCTGCTATGGAACAAACCACAAGAATGCACGTTAGTGACTAGGGGTCAGTATTGAACCCAGTTTATTAGCATTCAGCAAAAGAAATATATGTTGTTACAAACAGGCAGTGCATCAAGATATCCAGATGTGAGAATTAAGATTGAAGAATTAGATCACAATCCAGGAAATTCTGTGATTTCTCAGGGACAGGGAAAGGAAGCTAGGGTACATCCAGGGGCCATGCTCCCCTTTGTGTACTGGGAGAGAAAGAAATCTTACACCTGGGGTGGGGATGTACTGCAGTTCCCATTTCTTCTTTCCCCAAGTCATTTCATTTAATATGATCTAAATATACATTCCCGGTTTCTTTCCCCCACCCCAACCCCATATACAGCAGGGAAAATAAGCACCAATAGTATCAAGAATAATTAAAGCCCCACCTTTCTGTAAGTCCAATTCTTACACATATACATGCCATGTAGATTTTCTTCTTTGGAGTGACTATAGGATAAAAAAATTGGGGATTAGGCCAGTAAGCCATCACCCTCACAGCTACTGTTCCCCAAAGTACCATCCATGTGTGAGCTGGAGCAGAGAATGGGAGGGGCAATAGTGGTAGGGGGAAATATTTTCCCCAAAGCAGCAGAAGGATCAAGGAGTTCCTCAATGTCTATTCTGGGTGAATTCCCCAATCAACTGTGTTCCTGGAAAGTTCCATGCAAGGGTTTCTTCAATGAGATGACTAATTTCTGATGGTTCAAGCATCACTGCCACCTATCTCCCCCAACTTCTTGGGGAGACAGGATGTGGTTGAAACCCTTTGCCCTCCCCGTTGGGTGAAGAATGTCCCCATCTCTGAAAATGCTCCTTTGGAGAAACTCAACATGACAAATAGCACAACATGGGCACTCTGGTTTCAAAACAAAAGCTAAAAACAAAGTTATAAAAAGGGAGAAAGAGACAGAGAGACAGAAACATGAGTCCTTCCAGAAGGTCTATAAACAGGAAAAGGACATGGTCCAAAAGAAAAAAAAATCCATAAAATGACACATTGTCTACTAGGTACCACATGCCTGAGTCACCTGGCAATTTATTTAATACCTGGCTATCTTCTCCTGTCCCTATCATGGATGGAAGGGTTGGACAGTGTGATATATCAGGGAAGGGAAGAGGTGAGAGTGAGGGCCCTGCAGTTGATTTGCTAGCC
>PVKE010042199.1:0-13849 GCA_004027555.1 Craseonycteris thonglongyai | reverse complement strand
TCTCTCTCTCTCTCTCTCTCTCTCTCTGTCAAAAACAATAAAATAAATCTTAAAAAAAACAATTTTGGGAAGCCGGGATGACTCAGTGGGTTAAGGGTTCACTTTGCAGCGCCAGGGACCAAGGATCGAATCCCGGCCCCGGCCCGTGCGGAACCATATGCTGAACTGGGGAGTTCCTCCAGTTCAGTTCTCTCTCTGTCTCTGTAACTCACTCTCTCTCTCTCTCTCTGTCAAAAACAAACAAACAAACAAACAAACAAAAAACCCCACAATTTTGTTCCGGTATCTCATACTAATGGATTTCTGGATTCTTTCTAGCTCCAGGAAGTACCTCATTTTTTCATGTATGATACATTTTTATTTTAAGATTTCCCAACCTGTACAGCCCCCCACCCACTTGTGTGGAACAAAACCATGTTGAAAAACTGACGACATACAACTATGGAGACTGCTCTGTGCCCTCCTCTACCTTCTCTCTTTGTCTCTGTCTCTGTCTCTCTCTCTGTGTCAAAAACAATAAAATAAATCTTTAAAAAAACAATTTTGTTCAGGTATCTCATACTAATGGATTTCTGGATTCTTTCTAGCTCCAGGGAGTACCGCATTTTTTCGTGTACGATACATTTTTTTTAAGATTTTTGATTTTGTTGATTGAGAGAAGGTAAGAGAGAGGGCGCACGAGAGAGAGAGAGAGGGAGAGCCCAGAGCAGTCTCCATAGTTCTGCTTCACTAGATGTAACATGGCTTCATTCCATTCAGGTGGATGTGGTGCCATGCAGGGTGGAAACTGAATCTGGGGTCTCCCAATGGGCGTGTGAGAACCTTCACCACTGAGCCATCTCAGTGGTTACAAGTTGCACCACAGTTCAGCATTTGGGTTTGTGTGGGCTGGGGCTGGGAATTTAACTCCAGACCTCACAATTGTGAGACAAGTCCACAACCACTGTGCTATCCTGGAATTCTCTAAAACAATATTTTGGTCCAAAATTTTTATATCAAAAATTGTGGGTTGTCTTATACACAGGAAAAGCCCATGTGTTGATTTCTTAATGTTGGGTTAGAAAAATAGGGGTCGTCTTATACATGGGGGAGTCCTATACATGGGAAAAAAATGGTAACTCATAATAAGTCAAAAGAACCAGTACAAGCCCACTCTCTCGATAATTTTGGCTTAGCCCTATCATGCAGTTTGGCAAATAAATTGAGAAGTGACGTCTGGGAACCAAAGTCCATTAACTAAACACACAGAAGGAAAGATTCCATTTAATGCTTCTCTACATTTTGTATCCGTCTTGGGCCCTTAAAATGCAAACGAACTTACTGAAGATGACAGATCATAAAGAGTAAAGAAAGTTAGATCATTGATGATGTCAATACACCACAGACTTACTCAACTCTCAAACCACTTTACCTCCAGACTTTTAATTATGTGAAATGAGTTTTGCTTATTGCTTAAGTAACTCTGTGTTGGATTTTCTGGGTTTGGTAGAAAAGAAGTATAAAAAATATTTTTTTAGGGATTCCTCACATAAGATTTTAAACAATGTATTTGTTTTCCTTGATTGAATGTTTCTTATAATCCCTATCCCTTCTAAAATGGTATTTTAATGACATGCACATCTTATAATCATATCGAGGGGCCTATGATGAAGTTTAAATTCTCTGTTTGGTCCCACCTTCAGATATCAAACCTTAAATTGTGAATAAGGCTATAGTTACTGGGCACATATGAAACATTTGAAGAAACTTATGGATTGTTTGGCTTAAAAAGCAAGTTATTCAGAAATAGGTCTTACTTTCTGAAAGTACAGAGTAGGAGCAGGACAATAAATCCAATTATTATACTACATATGAATTTGGATGGCAAATCAATTAAAAATTATTCTCTCTTGTTCAATTTATTGCAGGCAATTTTATTACAAACACAACAAGGAGAAAATTTAAAAAAAAAAACCCAAGAGAAATAATATAATATTTTGCTATGCAGATGTGCTAAGCTATATTTTTCTTATTTAAGTCAAGTTATAACAGTACACGTTGGAGAGGTGGCAGAAAATACATATGTGTTTTGCTATAATTTTTGTTTGACTCATAGTAGATATTTACATATAAAAAGAGGAATGAAACATAATCATTGCTTACAGAGTGGCTACCACATGGAGAAGGAAATTGGTGGACAAGTAACTGAACAGTTAGAAATTACTGCCATAAGTGCTAAATAAAGAAGTGTTAGGCAGTTCTTTCATGGATGCCTAACTGTCTGAGAATTGATGGCAGAGGATTTTGAGTGAGTTAGAGAGACATTCCACTGAGAAGGAAGCACTTGATCTGAATGTTAAAGAAGGTATTCAAAGAATAGTAAATAGTTTAGGGTAGCTACAATGCATCCTCCATGTGGAAGTATGTCAGGAAAATTAAGCTGAAGAGGTAGATTGGAACCATAGTGTGAACAAGAAAAAAATAATCAGAAAAAGTGGGCAATGAGTAGTGGATTTAGCTAATTGATAGGTTGGATATTGAACTTACTAAATATATTATCCAAACGGAAGTAAGTTTTAGAAAGAAAGGGAGCACAGTTAATAATTATGATGGATAACAGGTATACTGAGGACTGGTTTGGTAAACTAGGGAACACAGACAACCTAGTCAAATTGAAACGTATTCAAGAGCTCATTGTTTGGCAGAATTAACTGTACATAATGGCTAATCTCTTCTGACCGTGGTGAGTGAAGACATAAAGCATAAAATCACCCTAAGGCTTCTGGTGTAGGCAAGACTAATGGTAATTACTTCACTGTGATAAGAAATATGGAAGAAAGATTAGGATTTTAGGGTAAGAAAATGAAGATAAATTGGGCTTGAGATTCTTGTAGGATATTTAAGTAGCATGTCTCTACGATCCTGAAGCACAGGTTAGGAAATCAGTGAGAGATGTTCAGTACTAAGATAAAAAAAAAATTGAGAATTAGTAAAATCAAATGGACTTAAAATTGTAGTGAGAGTTACTTTTGCCTTCTTTTCTCACTATATATAATGAAAGAAGATAACCAATAAAAGAATTCTCATTAAAAATATGTCATATATGTCATATAAAAGAAGAGAATCCCATGGAGGAAACTGAAAAAAAATGTAATCAGAGACACAGAACAAAAAACAAAAAACAAAACCAAAGAGTGGTGTGATGGAAAAAAAAAAAGGTGAGTTTTTTCAAGAAGGACGCTGGATGGACATCTATAATTTTGCTGAGATGCCTTTCTCTTTATCTGATAATAGAGCTCCCTTATCTGTGAGAACCCCATCTCTTCTGCTCCCTGTCCCCTAACACACACACACACACACATATACTTTAGTGCCAAAATTGATCAATTGATGCCAGGTATTACACCCCATCCTTCTTAGGCAATGATGATTGATTATAGGGGAGTCATGTGACAAATCTACTTCTAGGTATTTAATTTGTTAATTCAATTGGCACATAGAGACATGATGCTGGAAAGTGAATCATTCCAATGCCAGAATTCAAAAAATACTGTCCACAAGATTCTGACTCCGCCCTGATTCCTATCATTTATGAACCCTGGTTATTCTCTCTTTCCTTAGATTCTGTGAGTTTAAATCAACTTAAAAAAATTTATCTAGAATTGTTTTCTGTGGCTTGCAATCAAAGAACTTCAAATAACGCTAAAATTGGTAACTGGAAGTGGAGTATTACATGTAATGGTATTTAACAAATTGTTCAGTTGAGTGGAGTGGGCTGTAGGACAATTAAGTTTCCTCTCCCAGAGACATTGGCAGACTACTTAAAATACAGTAAAGCCTCTAATTAACATATTATCTGCAGTGTTTCGTGAGTCAGACCATGTACTAATGAAATTGGAGCATCAGTATACTCAGTTCAAAAATCTCAGGATTTTAAAATACGTAGGCTTCTTTTTGTGGTCTTCAACATGTTTCTAGGAAAAGAAAACATTTCACTCTGAGCTGGTTCACGTGGAAATAGAGAAGTAAGGCTATTCCTCCTGTCTCAGGGAGGTCATTGATGACTTTACATAGCAATTCAAGGTGCTTGAATGTTTGCTAAGCATTCCCCTTGGTAAACTGAAGAGACAGATTCTCTTCCCTTACTAAAATTTGCATGAATATAAGCAGAAGCAAGAAGGTTTGGTGGTAGATAAATTTGAGAACAAAAAAGAGCAAAAGAAGTTGATGGGGCAAACTGACCACCTAGGCTTCCACCACAGAGTTCCTGCTATATATCTTCTGGTGATAAATAAAAATTACTATCACTAATGTAAACAAAAGAAATTCATTCGTGTGTGAAGTAGTGATAAGTGGGAATCTTAGATTAATAGTGCTTTGTTATTACTGCCTATGACTTAGTATTCCCAACATATGCACCCTGAGGCAGATACAACATAGAACTTGGACTCATAGATATTGACTTATACTAGCCAAGGAGTCACAAAAGGATCAACAACCCAGCAGCTGTCTAAAATCATAAGGAAGTTCTGTAGCCAAGGAATTCCCAAACCTGGCAAATGGAGGCTCATTGTTTGCTCTATGCTTACAATTTCCTTTTTTTCTAAACCACAAACCCTAGAAATTGGCTGCAAAAAAAAAGAAGTCTCAAAACAAACAAATATACAAACTAACTAAGAGCTCTCTATTTTTTCTCTTTTATGTGACAATAGAGGGCACTGGATAAGGAGAAGCTTCCTGTGGAGTCAAACTACAACCAGGTCAATTGACCAAGAAGAAAATTCCTCCGCAGGGTTAGAAGATGTTTTACTATACTCAACCGTCATAATATGCTACATGTCCTCACTCATTTCCTCAAATATTATGTGTCACAATTTCTTTTCCATCTGTATGTTCTTCACTATATTTCCTCTGTATTCTATGCATTCTTCAAATTCCAGTGAATAAATAAATGCTCTTCCCCAAACTCAGCACTTTCTAATCGAATCCCCTACATGGACCCGATGCCCAGATCTGTGTTCTGCTGGAGCTCGTACTGTTCTGTACTTGCATTTTTAAATTACTTAATTGATTTATGTATTACTATTATTAATATCTGGCTATATGTTCCTTCTCTTCATCGTGAAACTATGCATTACTTTAAGTCAGAGCAAGTCACATTATCCTTTGTTTTTCCAAAGCTTAGTCCAATATCTGCCTTCAAAATTACAAATTACTAATATTATTAAGAACTCAACAAATGCTCTTTAAAAACATGAAGAAATCAATTAGTATGGACTTCTCACTCAAGATTTGCTGTGAAAGAAATTAGTGTAGATTAAGGACTCAATAATTTATGTGAGCATTAATTATCTCTTACCACGTCCTAGGTACTTTTTTATGGGCTCTATATTTTATTACTTACTGACTCTTCAAAATAATCTTCCTTTAAGTAGCTACGATTATTATCCACAGTTTACTGATGAGAAACCTGAAGAATGAAGAAGGTAAAAATTTTACTCTAAAATATACAAGTAATAGTGTCAGAGCATAATTTAGTCCCAGAGAGCCTGTCTTCTATTTTATTTATTTATTTATTTTTTTAGTTAGGTTGACATTTGATATTATTTTATCTTAGATTCAGGTGTATAGCATACCTCTATTAACCGCTACTATATACTGCCTTTCTTGAACGTGAGCAAACCAGATGCAAAATTATTTCGTATTTTTTATTTAAATATTTATGTGATGTAAAGGAAAAAAAATCAAACCATCAAGTTGTTTAACTTTTATCCAACTAGTTTTTTGGTGTTATCTATAACAGATAGCTTGTTGTACTAACTCAGTGATTATAGTCTTTAAGACCAAGTGTCTTTGGTACTGTGTCTGACATATGAGTATAAAAAAATGCCCAAATAAATAATATTATATGTCAGGCAAATATTGTCATAAACACTTGTATAAAGTTAGTGACTTTTTTAATATGTCATAGAAATATTTCAACAGTGATTACATAGACATTATTCATAATAAAAACACTGGGGATTCTCTAGCACTACATAAGCCTGACTGTGTGAACTGGTTATTGGGTCTTTTGACTAAACTTTTGATTAAATGATTTTTAAAAATCCCAAAGATTTATATATTTTTAAAGTAAACCAAATTAATTAGCAACAAATTAATTTGAGTTTACTGGTTAAATTAAACTACTTAATTACTGTCATTTACTTTCTGATTTTATAATCATTAACTTGCCCAACTCACAACATAATTTTAAACTAAATTTTTTTGGTGTCTTGAATCATAAAAGAATTGTATATTTTCATTATCAAAAACAGTAACGTAGTCCTTGGTGCAATTCCATATTGAGGCCTGTTCTACTTAACAGTAGTCTTTTGTCTCCATCTACTTTCTCTCCCACTTAAGTGGGTGTTGCTACACCTTAGAAGATTCCATGGACAGGAACCTCCTGAAGTTCCAGAACTATCTTTTTGGTTGTGAACTAAAGATTGTCATTTTAAGGTGGATAATGATGAAAATGAGCACAAAATGGCTTTAAGAATGGTCAGTTTAGGGGCTGGTACAAAAGACGAATTGCACATTGTTGAAGCAGAGGCAATGAATTATTAAGGCAATCGACTTAAAGTAACACAGGCAACTTTGAAAATGTCTGTACAACCAAGAGTTTCCCTTGGGGGCTTTTAAATAACATCGCCCACGTTTTTATGGTGAGTGTGGTTCAGGGTCTGTGCATATTAGTGGACAGCACTTAGTTGTGGAGGAAGACCCAGAGTCAGAAGATGACGAAGAGGAGAATGTGAAACTCCTAAGTACATCTGCAAAGTGTTCTGCCCCCTGGAAATAGTAGCAAGTTTCCAAAGGGAGGGTGGAGAATCTTGTTGATGAAGATGATGATGAAGATGATGATGATGAAGAGGGTGATGATGAGAATTTTGATGATAAAGAAACTGAAGAAAAATCTCTAATAAAGAGATTTGTACAAAATACCCCAAACAAAAACACACAAAAATCAAACCAGAATGGAAAAGACTCAAAACTATCAACACCAAATCAAAAGATCAAGTTTCCTTCAAAAAACAGGAAAAAACTTCTCAAGCACCAAAAGTACCTAGGTCTATAGAAGTCATTGATGCAAAAATGCAGGTAAGTATAGAGAAAGTGCATTGAACAATCCTTGTGCATAACTGGACAATTAAGCCTGAAAATGGGTAGGAAAAGGAGAGACAAACCTAGTCCATATTGAGTGCTATCAATAACCCCCTTTCCTGATTTTCCACCCAACATGCCCCTTTCCAGGCTGAGAGTAATCTCACTCTTGATCTTCTAAACTTAAGTATTTCTTTTGATTGTTGTGACCCAGTGAACCTTATACTTTGGTTTCATTCACTTGCGCATTTGCCTCACATTTTTGACCATGTTCTAAGCACACTTCTATCTCCCTACCTCCTCAATAAATATTTCAATGAATGAGATAAAAAGAGAGGGAGAGAGAGAGAAACTGTGATGTAAATAAGAAGTGATATTTTGAGATGTTTTCTTCCAATTTTAAATTCTGTAAATGTAAAGTTATGGATACATTTAAAAATAAATGTATTTAGATAGACACAGCTATAGTAAAGGTATCTATTTTTAGACATTTTTAATTAAAATTAAAAATCTCCATATTATAAAATACTTTTTAAAATTACCAAATAGAACATTCTATGGGTACAGCTTAATTAACCACATTATTCTTCTATTACTATACATTCATCATATTCAGAATTTATAACTAGATAAATGATAAAACCACTTTGTATAAATCTTTGTTCACACTTCTGATTATTACATGGGGATTATTTTCTATAAATAGAATTACTAGGTCAAAACATATAGGAGCTTTTAAGCCTTGTTTATATGTATTTTAAAATTGCTTTTAACAAAGATTATATGTTCTAACCTGCTGTCACACCAAAAGAGTATGTGAATGTCTATTTTACAACTTATTCCACAATGAGAAATAAAAATATTTGCTAATTTGAAGAATAAATAGTTTATTACACTCATACTTTAATTTACTTTTTTTTTTTACTTCTGAGTTGAAATTTTTATTTATTTATTGAATATTTGCGTCTTTTCTATAACTTGTATCTTTTGTTTATGTCACTATGGTGTGTTTTTCATATTGATTTTTGTGTGCTCTTTAGATAGTATGGCTATTAAAACTTTGTTCATTATTTTTGCAACCATTATGTTTATGAGATTATTTTAATTTCATGTATGTATTTTGAGTTTTCTTTAATCATCCTATGCTAAATGTTTGGACTACAGTGATATTTAATGAGATAAAGGCCTAAGTCACACCATGGCAATTGTGCTAATAATATGCCAAATAAATTTAAACATTGGCAAATAACTAAACAACTGACCAAATTTTTTATTTTCCTTATTAGCAATAGCAGTTTCTAAGTCTCCAGTTGAATATTTAGAATGTAAGTATTTAAAATGAGTAAACACTGATTTAAAATTTTAAAAATTGAGCAAGTGAGTTCTTTTCCAATTTTTTATTGTGAACATTTTGCTAAGTACAGAGATGAAAAATAAGGTCTGGCCTTCAGTTTCCTGCTCTAATCATTGACTGTATTCAAAGAAAATTCTAAGCAATTAAAAGGCTATCAGTTGCAAGATCCAATATATGCAAATCCTGTGGCTCTGATTTATTTGCTATTCATTTAAGGGTGTGATTTGGCTCTCCAAGAGATTCACACTTGCCAGAACATTTGCAAATCTCTAGTGTTTAACCTACAGAAATTACTTTTAAATATGCAAAAATATCTCTGTTTTTTAATATCTGAGAGAGTAAAGTTTGGTGATATAAGCTCTTAAAATTATATTCTAAACTGGGCAATTATTTAATTAGCCTGTTACATAGACAACTTAATAAATGGCAAAAGCAAATACAGTATAAGCTACCTAAATATTACTTAACCTCCCCAATATTCTTATTAGTTATTATTACATGTTGTTCTTGTTTATGTTATACATAATATGTTATTATACAATCACTAAGTTAAGACTTTAACCTGGTCTAATTTAGGTGTCTTTAATGTTTTGACTAACTTCTCATTTTCAGTGTATACAAAAGGTATTTGAACCCAAACATCATATTGTCTTTATCATCTCACCTTTCAGTTAGACTCAAATTACAACAATCTTTTTATTTTTATTTATTTTTATTGTTTTTGACGAGAGAGAGACAGAGAGAGAGACAGAGAGAGAACTGAACTGGGGGAGCTCCCAGTTCAGCACATGGGTCCGAAAGGGCCGGGGTCTGGATTCGATCCTCGGTCCCCAGCGCTGCAAAGTGAGCGCTTAACCCATTGAGCCATCCCGGCTTCCCCAAATTACAACAATCTTGTGTGACCGTTTGTAGGATAATATTGGAGAAGTCTGTAGATAAGGCTTTTGAATACTGTCAAATGTTTTTTCATTGAAATATTAATTTAATACATCCTACCATAATAGTAATACACTATAGAATATGAGATTTGGGCCACACAAAATACTACTATATGTTCTAACAATATAAATAATACACTCTAAACATATAGAATTTGCAAATACATTCTATTTATATAGTTACAATACTTACAATAATTTTCTTTCAATTATTTTTAGAACTAAATAAACATAATATCTAAAGCAAAAAAAATGCTCAAAGTATGTGCAATACTATGCCAAGTGTGCAGTTGGTAAACTAATTAGAACAAAAACAACTACACAGTGATGCCATAAATGTTGTTAGAAAGTATGGAGCTACATTTCGTAGCACTGAACATTTCACATGTGAGGACAATAACCTTAAGACCTCAGACCTACTTCTCTTAGGTACCCTGGCTGGCTGGGCGGGTGCTTCTCTTGTCCTCACACCTTCATGAGTCACATTTCCTTGTTTGGTGGAATTGTTCTCCTTCTGGAGTCATCTTCTCCGTTTCGATCAGAACCATGAGTCTAGGTCAACCTGTTAGTAGCTCTCACCTAGATTTGTGTAGCAGCTTTCTAAATTCAAATTGTCACTTTGTTTCCAGTCTCATTTCTAATAGACATCAGATTTATTTATTTAAAGCATACTTCTATCCACAGCATCCCCAGAATTCAACTCTCCGGGAAAAACTGGAACTATCCTACATCATTGGTGGGAATGTAAAACAATGCAGCTACTTTGGAAATGGCTTTGCAGTTTCCTAATAAGTTAAGCATAATTTTACCATATAACTCAGGAATGCTCCACCCCCCACCCCCCAACTCCTAGTATCTATCCTAGGGAAAAGAAAACATATGTCTTTGCAAAAACTTGGATATAAATGTTTACAGCAGCATTATTCATAATACTAATAACCAAAAAAAAAAAAAAAAGAATGATAACAATTCAAATGTTCATCAAATGGCAAATAGATAAACAAATTATGGTATATCCACACAATGGAATAGTGTTTCACAATGCAAAGATATAAACTACTGACTCATGTTACAACAGGAGTGAAATTCAAAAACCTTATGCTAAATAAAAAAATCGAGATGCAAATGACTGCATAGTGTATGATTCCTTTTTTTGTGTGAAAAATCCAGAAATGGCAAGTGTATAAACACAGAAAGCAGACTAGTGATTCCCTGGATCTGGAGCAAGAAAGAGGAGTGACTACAAATTGGGATGAGAGATACTTTGAGATGATGCAAATATTCTAAAAATATTTGTGTTAATGATTGTAAAACTCTAAATAAAATAAAAATCATTGAGTTATACAGTTAAAACAAGTGAATTTTAAAGTATGTTGGTTATACCTTAATACAATTATTTAAAAACAAACAAGGGGGATGCTTTGCATGTGTGGGTGCGGTGGACACAGGGGAATTCTGTGTATCTTCCCTTAAATTTTGCTCTGTTTCTTCCTTAATTTGCTCTTAAAATAGTCTTAATTTAAATTAAAAACATAAAGTAAAAAAGAATATGGAGAACTTTTTAAAAGAAAAAAGCAGAGACTCTTGGAGAGAAATTAAAAATGGGGAATGGTTAAAACCAGCAGTATCCAACCTTTGGCTTCCTTGGGCCACATTAGAGAAATAATTGTCTTGGATCACACATAGAATACACTAACACCAATGATAGCAGATGAGCAAAAATATAAAATGAAAAAGGTTGTAAAAAAGTCTCATGTTTTAAGAATTTGTGGAGTCTCATTCAAAGCTGTCCTGGGCTGCAGGTTGGAAATGCCTGGTCTAAAATAAGCAAAAAAAAAAAAAAGGCAAGCAAAACTCAACAATAATAGCAAACTTTTCAGGGCTTCTTGACTGTAGAATCCAACCTGCTTTCTTATATATTATGTTCTCCACTCTGGTCTCTTGCCAACCTCTCAACTCATATCTCACAGACCCTGACAGCATTAAATGAACTTGAATAGTATTGCTAGTAGTCCCTTGCACATTCTAGGCTGTTTCTTACATCTATGACTTTACTCATGGAGTGTCATTCTCACTATGCACCCATTCCAACTCCTTTATTGAGCACGTGTCTTACTCCTCCTTTAAGCTTCAACTCATGCCACATGTCCAGAGAAACTGACCTTGCTCTTCATAATATCCCTGCAACCACCTAATCTGAGAATGAAGTACTCTTCCTAATGCTCACATAATACCTCCAAATACTGAACAATATACATTTATATAGCTGTTTATTTATGAGTTTGCCTCCTTTTTTGGTCTTTGTGTTTATTATTGTTTTGTTGTTGTTGTTGTTGTTAGTATCTTTAGAACCTAGCACAGTGTTTGGCACCAAATAAGTGCTCAAAATGTTTGTGGAATAATCATTCAGCCTGACATGAGCTACTTCTTCAACCATTTTTTTTTTCCCTTTGGCAGCTAAATTCCAGGAGAGATGACATAGTGACATCTACATGAGATCACAGGTAAAGTATTTTATTTATGAACTCACATCAGTTTATGTTTCCCAAAATGTGAAATGGCAATCTTTTGACCAAATCCATCACTTGCACATAGGATGGATCAAGTGCGTGCGTGTTGTGACTGGTAATTCACAACGATGATAGATCGCACTGCTTCACTGACTGTCATTCTCTGACATGATTTACAGTTCACTGTGGAGACCACAGGAGAGATGGACAGCCACTTGGGGACCACCTGTTATAGGTAAGGAATGCAGTATCATTTTCAGCTGTTGTGAAATCACCTCATCAGGAGGATTTGGGAGCTAGTCAATAGGCAGTAAGTAAACAAATAAGCCAGACAAATTGAATAGCACCAAATGACAGATTTCAGACATGGGAGTTCAGATAAATCTAGGAGTTTCACATGGCTTCATTTAGTATCACTAGAACTAGGTAGGGGATTTAGGCATTGCTAAATTCTGCTGTATATTGATATGAAGCCACAAAAATGAACACCATTTCCTAGAGCAATAATACAAAGATGGCATTCTATGCAGTGTAAATGATTTATTTGTTTCAATGCTCTAGGGATTATGATCGAAAACAAAGAATATAGCAAATGTTCTAAAACAAATATGAGCTGCTATTTATTTATAACCATAGAAGAAAATATAGTAAGAAAATTTAAGAAAGGGGTAGAAGGAATAATGTGTAGCCCTGTGAATTTTGGGTGTAGGCTCACAGAGTGTGGAGTAGAATTCCATGCACCCTGTAGGGCCATCTATTTCAGACTTGCTGAGATGACAATGATATCTTCCTGCAGCTTCTGTTGGTGGTAGCATGAAAGTTTTATGGTTCTTGCTCTACTATGAACTTTAAAATTTGTTAAAGAATACCAAGAACAATTAAAGACTGTCGAGTGAAGATCTTTCTGCTGTTCTTTCAAACAAGCTTAAAACCAAAACACAAAACAAAGAGGCAGAAATGAAAACCTGAAGGTCTGCCCAAGTGTCATGGAATTTATATTGAGGTGAAATGAGGGATGTGTGCTTCCAGGTTTGTAGGAAGCAGGCAGAATTATTCAGACAGAAGTTGCATTTTTTGAAAGGTCAAGTCACTGACCTCTACCTTGGGACAGCAAGAGCTCAGTCGCTTTGAGGGACGTTGGGCCATCACTAACTCCGTAGGGCAGAAAAGAATGACCAGGAAGGTAAAGCTTTAAAAAAAAAGCAATTAGTCTGGGAGGCTTGAAGAAAAAACATGAGTCAAAAACAATCTTTGACTTGGTTGTTTAGTACCCAAAAGTAACATAAACATCAAATCAGTACTCAAAAGCTGGTGGCATACTTTGCTGTGAAATTTGGAAAATATACGCTAGGCCAGGGAAGAAGCAAAACCCTAGGAGAGGCTTTCATTGGGAGATATTTCAAGATAAAGGATCTGAATTCAAGCTACTTGAATATCCAACTCATTCCACTGATGATCTTTCTAACAGTGTCCTCTAATGCATAGTTGGCCTTGGGAAAAATAACAACAAATATCAAAAGCAAGCAAGCATATGAGAAATGAATAAAAAATAGAAAAAAGTAAGAACACATCAAAAATATTCTGTCATAAGAGACATGAAAATTATAAGAAAGCTCTTCCCTGACAATTCAACGATAATTTTAAAAATATAATCTTTTTAAATATACATAGTCTAGGTACCTATGAAAAACCTAAAAGCAGAGAATGTGCTATACAAATTATAAGACCAAAACATACACATGCAAGAAATATAGACATGTAACAACAATAAATAAAAACAGATAACATTAAACTATATGAAGTATAACATGAAATGAAATGTCAGAGCGAATTTTTAAATATACTTTGAGAGGGGAGAAACATGAGAAACGAGAGAGAGAGAGAGAGAGAGAGAGAGAGAGAGAGAGAGAGAGAGAGAGAGA
>PVKE010042198.1:0-13849 GCA_004027555.1 Craseonycteris thonglongyai | reverse complement strand
AAAAATAGGTTAATATCCCTAAAATATTTTGCTGAATTACAGTTCTTCCTGCTAGAAAGTTTACCACACTGCCATGATTATACGTATGAAATGTCTGCTCAGAAAAACAAAATTAGAAAATAGTTTTCACATACCAACTCACTGAATGTAGGAATATAGGATCAAAAGTGGATCTCAGAAGTGATACAAATATATAGGGAAACATACCTATATGTGTGACAGACAAGAAAACATGAAATCTATTTATTGGTTAGCTTTGAAAGGGGGCCTATACTTGTAATTAAAATATATAAGTATATATATATGACCAAAAACACTCAATGGGCTGAACACCTTATCTCCCCACCTCCAGTTTTTTGTTGATAGTCATCACCCCCTTTTTCCAGGATTATTGCCAAACATAGCAGAAATGCCACTGCTTATTCTCAGCAAAGCAGTGACAGAGAGTCTCTTTCCGTGACCTGGGCTTGTGCTTGTGGAGGAGTCTTTGATCTGTAGCAGGTCTCAGAGGCTTGTCTCCCGGAGGAACATGGTGCCAATGTTGTAGGAGACCTTTTTTATTCTCGATGAAGAGAGAGAAGGTTTTGGCTGTTTGGGACCAGTCCTTACCTCCAGGAAATAGCAGATCCCAGGGATTTCCTTTGGGAAGTTATCTGGAAGCTCTTCCCGGGACCGAGGAATGAACGTGAAACTGTCTTCCCATTTTAACAATCTAAGAAGAAAAGTGAGGCAACGTGAATCAATAGACAGGGGAAATGTGAGGAACTGGATGGAAACGCCAACAACTCAGGAAGACGGTCAAAGCCTGAGCGCATGCTAATGCCCCTATTTCTTTGTACAGATGTGGCTCTTATAGGAGTCCAAGGACTAGAACATGCTATTTCTCAGGAAAGATCCCTTCATGTTAGAATAATAATAATATTGATCATGATCACAAAGTTGTTCCTGGTCCTATTGGAAAATGTTTGTTCAAGCTTGATTTTGTTCTAAAGAGCATTACTTGAAAATATTCAAATTTGATCCCCCCCCCCCCCCCCCCCACACACACACACTGAACAAAAGGCTGAGGAAACTGCATAATACAAGTTTCTATTCAAACATGAAGGATTTATCCTTCATGTTTCTAAAATTGGCCCAGATTCTAGAGCCCCCCTTTTATGTTCTGTGAACTCTTGATAATGTGTGGCCTATGTCTCAGACATGTAAATCAAGTACAGTAGACTCCCTGTTATTGGCACCCATGGGGCTTGGTAGATGCCAGAGAAATGTAAATACACTCTCCTTTAACCGGAACTCAAGCAACGGGCAAAATCTCAAGCTACCAGCAAGATTTTTTTGCCAGTTGCTCGAGAGTGCCAGTTAATGGAAAATCTACTATATTTAGTTTTGTAGAACAGCATTGTAGAACAGTAGTGACTCCAAGTGTCTTTGATATTGGTTACTGGTTCCTGGTAGTTCACATTTTAACTCACTAGCATTATTGATCCAACAGCTTCATTCCTCCCTTCTAGTCACACTTAAGGACTCTTTTTTTAGAACACTAACAATGGAAATTTAATTCTACCCCATTCCACGAAAGGTTCAGTTTCATGTTCATACTTAAAAACATGACCCAGCAATTCAATTTAATTCAACAACTCTTATGGGCTGCTTCTTATTGCCCAATAAAATCCTCCTAAAATACTTTTCTAAATATAATGATAAGTAGAACACAATCAAAGAATCACAAAGTTTTATCAACAGAGACAGAAACGGGGAATACCAGAAGCAGAAAATAACTAAACAAAAAAATACAGTAATATAAAAGAATATAAAACAGAATAGGCTAGGTATCATAAGAACGGTAGACATAAAAGACACTGAAGCCTAAGAAAGAGGAAAACTGTTTGCAGTGGGACATAGAAAAGAATGTACTTAGAGAAGACTTTCAACAAGTGAATGTGGAATACAATATAATGAAAGATTTAGAAACAGATTATGATCAGGATGAACACATTTCCAACCATTTGATCACATCACAGAATAAGGTAAGAAAGAGTGAGAGTTAAGGCTGAAGTAGTAGGTTAAGACAAAGTTTTGAAATCTTAAACTAAAAGTTGAGATTTTATTTGGAAGGCACAATGGAGCCAAACCGATCATCATTTCCCTAAAAACAGTTATCCTCCTCAAACAGGTCACCGTTGACTAGTTATGCAATGTAAGAGAGGGATTGGGGGCAAGGAAGCATTGTGACAGAGAAAGCAAAACCAAAAAAGGCAATGAGTAGAAGGAGAACATAGGATGTGTGAAAATATAAGATCATTGCACAAGCAATGACAATCATCTAAGAAAAAAGAATCATCCCTTCTCAAACGTAGCAATGGATAGAATATAGTCTCTGAAGATAACAATTGGTAGTACTAAAAATTCTTGCAATGTGATTCATCTATATTTACTTCAATAAACTGGGGTTATAGTATTTTGCTTTTTAAGAAATTAAAAAAATAGTTCTAATTCACCATTTCTTTAAAAATATTACACAATGATTATATTAACTTGGGATATAAGAAATTCAGGCTTATTCTAACACTTCAAAATTCTTTCCAGTGCCTTATCTCATTTCATCCATATAACATGACCCTATGCAAAAGCCCAACATGCTTTTCTCTGACAAATATATGGAGGGCAAAAGTGAGACAAGGGTAAATTAGAGTGATTTGCTCCTGGAAGTAGCCAGCTAGTGGTAGCATGAAAACTGTATGTGAGATCTGTCAAGTTTTTCCCTATAGTAAATAATATTACACTAAGATGGCTTTCCACCACAAAACAACTAAACTGAGATACAAGTGAGGCATTAATGACAATTAAGAGTGGAAGTCACCAGTACTGTGTACGTTCTTCTGTTTTCACAGGTGTTGATTATCATTATGAATACTATACAGTCACTCAGACGTGTTCTGAGTCCATATACAATAGTTTAATTTAACAATGAGTTCCACAATAACTTTGCTTAGCTCAATTAGAACAGGTGTTGATGTGCAACATGTGGGTGTCAATTAGTGATGTCAATCAATCCACAAACATTTGTTGATTGCCTGTGACAAACTAAGATCCTCTGAATGGAGGAGAGTAAGTGGAAATGCCCAGAATGAACTTGTGTAAAATGTATTAATAAAAGACAAGAAATACTGGTAGAAACAACACAAGGCAGTATATTGACCACATGAGATACAATCCAAAGGAGGAAATTCTGTAGACAAAAGGAGTTAAAGGAAGGCCATTGGTCTTAGTATGAAAGTCAGGAACCAGAGCAATAAAATTCACTTCCATTGACTATAAAATACACCATAAACTCAGTCTTTCCAACAAGTTTCCTCACAGACCAGCAAGTAAGAGAAAGCTCCATGCCTCTCCCTGTATGTTATGCCCTCTAATTCTTCCACAGTTTGCTTACTTCACCAAGGTCTTTATATTTTGCTATAATTGAGATTTTCTGACAGTGAAACTAAATTGGGGCTATATCCAAGAAAGTGCTTACAAATGACTAAAAGAAGGGTAGACTGTCTGATTTGGATGCTGACTTTTAAATAATTCACTGCACTCTGCTGGTTGGAAAGTCTTCACAATGAATTGATCTCTTGACATTTTAAATATGTCTGATATATACCATGCTAAAAATATCACAGGCAGGGGAAGCCGGGATGGCTCAGTGGGTTAAGCACTCACTTTGCAGCCCCGGGGACCCGGGATTGAATCCCGGCCCCAGCCCATGCGGAACCATGTGCTGAACTGGGGAGTGCCCCCAGTTCAGTTCTCTCTCTGTCTCTGTATCTCTCTCTCGCTCTCTCCCTCTCTGTGAAAAACAATAAAAAATAAATCATAGGTAGAATATACCTTTTATAGGATTTTATTCTTTTCCAAGTAAACATTTTGCTGTCAATAATTACAGTTTTATATTTCAATTATAAAAGCAAGAGCACAGAAGGGTAAAATTGGCCCAAGCTCCTGTGATATTCGGGACTTTGCAGCTTTTGTACGTCTGAGCACTGCAGTGCAATAGCCAGATGATTTCCAGTAGGACAATCGGAATGAGTTACCAAGCGGGTCAGTGCAGGAGGTCAGGGAAATGTTTTACATGGCTTGTCTGGTGATGATATGAGTCACGGTGCTGAATAAATGATCATATGTGTATACAGGGATTAGAACTTTTAGACACTGATCACCCCAGAACCTCTGATCCCCTCTGAAAGTCCTTATTAAGCCCAAGTCCCAGGGCTGGCTCTTTAGCTCTGCCTAACCATCCATTCCTTCAGCAACTCGGGCTGATATGGAAGCTTGGATTCTGCATAAATCTACATTAATCCTCAGCTGGCTGATACACAACCTGAGGGTTTCAGCAACACGTTCAGTAAGTATTTAAAAGCCACACAAATCCTAGTGTACCTGCCTGTCACCCTTCCTGCTCTCAGCAGCGTGTTTTCCTACAAATTGATTTTCAAGATGAAAATTCACTGCTGCTTTGGATCGGGGGGCAGGGGGGCTCAAGCCTGTGAGGGATGCCTGAAACTGGAGGTTCATGGAGCTGTTCCCTCTCCAACGCAGACATGAATCTGGTCTCTGATTCTCTCAGCTCATGTTTGGGTCCATTTCCCTATGGTTAGACCAACAACCAATTGTTGTTGTTGGGTTTGTTTGTTTTGGGGTAGGGGAGATGCTGTTTACTTGTTTATTTTGGTCTTTCTCTTTCATTTTATAGGCATTCAACAAATAACTAACCTCCTTAGAGGTCTCTTTCTAGTTAAGTGTGAGGCATTAAAATCTGACTGGAAGCTTTACATGTGGCACAATTGTATGAAATCGTGGGTTTTCCTCGACCATTTCATTAAGGAGGGCTCCATATATTTACATAGTGTTTCTCCCTTGGACCAATTTGCCAAAGTAACAACGTTCCAGTCATGCCTGTGGGGTTACACCTGGCTTCTAGCATTCTGGGAGTTCAGTGGAGGAAATGGGCTGGAGTCTTGCTGTTCAGTGTGTAGACTTTTACTTAATCTTCCTTTTCCACTTGTCTGCGTTTACAGCCTCTTTGGTTCAGTATCTCAGGAAAACAAACCTCTTGTATCCTACTACAGTTATTTTCCCCCTCAAACCTATTTTTTCTTAGTAATAGAGTGTTATATAAACACATAGCTATCCAGTTGGAAACTACATTTCCCAATTTCCTTTGCTCTAAGGTTCTGAGTGATTATTAGGTTCTCCCAAACTAGGTTAATATACCCAAGATTTGAGTGGCAGAAGTGAAGTAGATTCTATGAGTATTTTCCTTTGGCAAATGCCTATTAACACTGGCTATCAAGATTACAAGCTTTCAGAATAAGGATCTGGTTTCTAGCTTCCTGAGTATTATGGAAATGGCCCGGTATCAGTGGCTCTTTCACCTAACTTCCTGATCACTGGAATATGTATTTAGGCATCCATTTTTTCAGCTTCCTGATGTTCAAAGGCTGGTTTGGCTGTGGCCAGGGCTCCAGACATAGACCATTATAGCTCCTATGTTGGCCTTGGAGATGGGAGCTTGCCTGACTGGTCAGTCAGTTGTATATTTTGGGTGCATTATTTCAAGATACCCAGCTTAGAACCTGTTCTCTTATCCTTTCCTTTGATTCTATAAGCTCATCATTACTTGTATTAAATCTCCTTCTGCTTGAAATAATTGGAGTGGTTTCTACTTCTTGTACCTTTTCTAAAATTCCTCTCAATAATGGACCTTGTAGATTAATCCTCTAATTAGCTTGCCTTTCTCTCTGCCTCTCCCCCCCTCCCTCCCTCTTTCTGTTGCTATTTGGATTTGGAGAGAATATGTTTGCTTCTTATCTGTATCTTTTTCTGTAGGACCTGAGACTCCAGCTTTCTCCTCTTATTAAGCCAAATACCACTCACGTATATACTTTCCACTGCCCTCTTCCATTGTTAAGTTCTTTTCCATTCCTTGAATGTACATGCTTGAAGAAGATTCTACTTCTTTTATGTCTTTACTATCATTTTATTATTGCTTCAAAAGACATTAATGATGAACTCAGGTGTTCATTCTGCTATGTTAAAATGAGAAGTTTCTACTGTTGCTACTTACTCATCTGAATATCTTTTTGCTAAGGACTGCATTTGGACTCTAATTATAATGGAGTTAGATACTATGTCTGGGTGTTAGAAAAGGATGGCAGTTCTGAAAAATGAAAGTAAAAGCTATGATGGTTCCTAATATTTTCTGTGTTCTGCAGTCCCTGAATTTTTCCTATTCACTTTCTTCTTTCTACCTGAGTGCATGCAAGGAAGGAAGGAACTCTGTCTGCTCTGTATTTCTGCTTTTTGCTTCACTGCTCTGAGGTCTGATACAGTTTGAAGATTAGCCTAATGAAACTATAGTTATTCAGTCAGATAGGCTGGATAAAATCCCCTGAAATTCAATGATTCATTCTCTGAAAATAACATTGTTGTCCAAACAAGGAAAGGAAGTCTAGCTCACTATGAAATAAAACAGAAGATGTCACCAAATCTGTGCATTTTAAATTGCATATTTTGTGGCAATTTTATATGATCGTTACTTAGTGGGTCTTAAAATTTAGGTTAATGGATAAGTTCTCAAAAAGATAGACTTTCCCTGCATGTATCTTGAAATTTTTCAAAGTGAAAAGGTGCAAAGGCATTACTGTAACATCCCAACTCATTTCTTTCTGCAACCACCCTGAGTTACTATTAATGGCAAAGCATGCTTCCCATGGATTCCATAGTCTGCATGCTTACTAGAGAATACTCATTCTGGCCATGCATTTCCTAGTTGAGTGGCAAAACTAATGCCTCTTAAATACTTGAATTTTAGAATACTTACTAGCTAAAGATGATTCCATACTACTGGCTTCTATGGACATTGCCAATTTTGACTTAGCCTAAAAACTCCACTTAACCAACTAAATACCCACAAGATTTAAAATTCAAAACACTGAAAAAATTTTTCTTTTTTTATTGTTAAATGTATTGGGGTGACATTGGCTGGTAACAATTGCATAGTTTCCAGGTGTACAACTCTATGTGACATCGTCTATGCATTGCATTGTGTCCTCACCACCCAAAATCAGCTCTTTCCATCACCATATATTCGATGTCCCTTCCTTATTCCCCTCACCCCTGCTCTCCCACCTACCTTCCTCTTTACCCTCAGGTGACCACCAAACCATTGACTGTGTCCATGAGTTTTTGCTTGTTACTTTCAGTTTTATATTCTACCTATAAGTGAGGTCATATTTCTTATTTAAGTCTGACTTACACAAAAAAATTTGTATGCCTACAGGCAGAACTCAAAAAAGAGGTGACAAATGAGGGATTCTAGAAGATAATGATTATCAGGACTTGTAAATTAAATAATTGCCTTGCATTTTTTAACTGCTTTGACCAATTTCTTTCTTAAAAACAAGTTCATCATCATGCTGGTGTTTCTGTAAAACAGACAAGAGACAAAGTGAAAAGAAGAAAATATGCACATTTATTTTAAAAAAATAGATAATCCTTCATTAATTTCATTATATAAATTTTTTATAATATATTTATATTATATATATATTATATATATATACATATATATATGTATATATATTTGGAGCAGAATCAATTTTACGGAATTTTATGTTCTATATTTGATATATTTGTGAACCAATCAGAAGCAGAATTAACCTAGGTATACTGTCAGGAGAACACACAGAGATAGAATGATTTCAGTTCCAAAGATGGCAAATCAGCCTAAGGAAAATATTTAGAGGGTAGAAAACAAAAGGGGAACTTTTTTCTTTCAAGACAACTTTTCCTTTTTCTTTTTTTCCCCCTCTTCTTGAATAATGTTTTACAGCAAACATTCCTTGCAAATTTCCCTAATGTGATTTTGTTCAGAAATACTAATGTTTGTGCAGAGCAATTAGGGTAAGGTAGTAAATAGGGATGAGACAGGTGAAGAGGATGGTAGGTAAACTCTGTAAATCTGGTCTCTTACATTTTAGGGCCCCATCCCACCCTGTACAGGTGGCATAAGGACAAATTAGCTAACGGCACTGGTTAACTCATTTAAATTCTCTGGTTCTCTCAATTTCCTCATGGGAAAAAGAAAGACTTTAATATGATTTATTTCAAAGATTATTTACTGCTCTAACAGGTAGTAGAGGCTGAGAACTTATGTACTACTCAGATTATAGAGGGTCCTATAAAGCAACACGATCAAACAAGTTAGTTCTAGACTTGCAGACATGAAAATGGCTCATGTAAGATCTTCAGAGAAACACTGCTGTCTTGGCCAATAACCTAAAAGCTGACTATAGAGCAATTTTGATGTAATAGTGGGTGAGTGATGCATGAGCATCTTTGCACTTTACTCAGAACTATGAAAAGGTACTTGAGCGTAGCACTTAGAGCCGAGATTTCTCCTAGTGCAGTGTGCACACAAAAGAACAGTGAGAGGAACTGACTGATAAAAGATTAAGTCTCAACTGAGACCACTTCCAATTTTCTAGTTTAGAAATTACTTCTCCAAACATACTCTATTTGTTAGAAATTAAAATGTGCTCTCATAATACAATTCATGATCATTTTTCTTCTGGAAGGTAGACTGCTTTGTTTTGAAGGGAACTGAACCATACCTATTTACTTAGTATAACAAACCAATATACAAGCAATCCAATATAATTACGATATACTGTTATCCTGCATAATTATATAAATGATATATTTTCTATCAATTATAATATGATATAATTTTGTCAATTCCTTTAAAGAACAATGTGTACAAATAAGGAACAGGGAGAAAGACAAATTGATTTAGAAAAAGTTTGATTACATGCTAACCCCAAAAAAGTAAGTTCATAAGGGATTATTATTCTTAAAAATGATGGGAAAGCTGGGATGGCTCACTAGGGTAAGCACTAGCTTTGAAACCCCAGAGATCAAGGACTGAGTCCCCGCCCATGCGGACCCATATGCTGAACTGGGTGTGCCCCCAGTTCAGTCCTTGCCGGGGCCTATCTGGGAGGCTCCGGGCCCAGTTCCTGCCCTGTGCAGCCCCGCGCCCACCTGTGGAGTGAAACTATATGGAAAACTAATGCTGTCAACTATGGAGACTGCTCTGGGCCCTCCCCCTTCTCTCTGTCTCTCTCTGTCTGTCAAAATCAATAAAATAAATCTTTAAAAAAAAAAAAAAGAGTAAACCTGGCTTTCTAGTTCCAAGGCTCAGTGGTGACCACACAATACATGGAATAGCTATGTTTTTGCCCAGTCAGCCCTGTAATTACTTCTTATATGCTTTCCTTCTATTCCTCCTTGCCACAGTGCTAGTTCTTGACCATACCTCAGGCCTGGAACAACACTGTCTCTTAATTGTCATGTTTCCTATAGTTTTCCTTATTTCACTCCCTGCTGAACATCACCTTCAAATACATTTTCCTTCGACCCTGTTTCTTCCAAGCTCAAAAACATTCAATGGATCTCCAATTAGCATATAAGATCCACTGTTATCTGAGTTGAAAATAAATTTTCAGCCTCACTAGATGCTAGAACTGTAATAATGTTTTAAATAAACATTTTATTTTGAAATAATTTCAAATTTACAGAGGCACTGCAAAGATACTCTGTACAGTGGAGTTCCCCTAAATTCTTTCCTCAGTTTTCCCTAATGTTAACATTCTACAAAATAACCCTGATACATCTGTCAAAACTAAGAAATTAATAAAAGCGTATTATTATCAACCAAATTATAAACTTTATTCAGATTTTACTGCTTTTCCACTGATGTCCTTTTTCTGTTCTAGGACTTAGAGTAAAATTTTTGGAAAGAACCTTAGACTAATTGTTTTTTTTCTAATTCCCAGGGAAATGGAGGATGAATGTATTAATGTGACTTATCTACGGTCATAAACTAATTAGTGGCAGAACAGTAACATGAACTTCAGTCTCTGGATAGCTTTTATTTGCTCATTCATTTATTTAGCTAACCCGTTCTTAATATTTTCCGAATTATGCGCCACTTTGGAACTCTAATGAGAGCATTAGAAAAACCTTTTTTCCAGACTAGTACACGTGTGCGTACATACACAAAATGTGTCAGGAAACTCATGAATACACTAACCCTGACACTTTAATGTTACACACTACCCCACCATATCAACAACACTACTGTTACTTGTATTCTACTTTGGATTTCTAAATCAGATTTTACTTGAATTGGTTCCCTAGTCAAGAAATATCTTAAGAATTACTTTTCTACTTAGTCTTTCTAGCTAAAATAAGAACATCTAAAAAACTTCAGAAAGTGTTCTTTAGCTTTTGTTAATTGCAGAATAAACATTGACCTCCATCAGGTCACCTGAAATGGTGCCACTTTTTTAAAGAGAAAGAAAAAGGAAAATGTGGGTTGGTTTTCCCCCCTTGCTTTGATTATGCTCAATTATCTTAGTGCCTAACTATCACTTTACAGTAATTTAATGTAGAGAATTTAGTTAAATTTGGCATTATTTATCAACATATTATTTGTGGCCAATAAAATAACTTATT
The DNA here is from genome assembly GCA_004027555.1 of Craseonycteris thonglongyai. NCBI lineage: Eukaryota > Metazoa > Chordata > Mammalia > Chiroptera > Craseonycteridae > Craseonycteris > Craseonycteris thonglongyai. The sequence goes on along the minus strand of PVKE010042198.1, from coordinate 3,286 downwards.
TCTACTTCATAGAAATTCCTTTCTGTGTGAAGTTAATAGATGTCCCCCATGTAAGAACTATTGACATGAATCAGATTATAGCTTTAAATTCTAAACCCTAAACTAGGTAATTAACCTTTTAGCACTACTGTCATGGGAAAAAAAGAAACACCCTTTAAAAATAGTAAGGAATGTGTCCTAATTTAGAACCAGTAATACTTCTACATTCAATCTTTAGCCTAATACCGGTAATCTTATAGACCAAAACTATGCCAAATAGTCAACCAAATCATAAAGAAAAAAATGTCAGAATTGTATGACCCACTGTTTAATTTCAGAACAGTGACATAACTATTATTACACAGTCAGTACTATTTACATATTTTTGCATTGATTCTGACAACTGCTTTAAGCAATTAGACCTACACAAGTGAGCTAATAGATAAGTATGTACATTTTTTACTGCAAAAATAACTACAACATTATATTCTGATCCTCAAAGACTATATTGTTATGACCTTAAATGTGCTGGTAAATACATGGAATGATTGAGGTAGGTTATTCTAAAGGTCAAAAAAACAAGGCTAAATTTATTTTTTAAATATTAGGATGGCTTAAATTTTCTAAACCTTACAATTATATTTTCTGGGGGAAAATGCTACATCATATAGCAGGGATACAAAAGAAGAAAGACCAAAACAAAAATGTCTAAATGAGTAAAATCTCTCATTCAATTTTGCCAGATGTGACTTTTATTGGCACATTTAAAAGAGTAATATTAATGTTTCTGTCTGTAATTGGAAAAATAGAAATATAATTCTTAAGGCACAGCTCAAGTTTTCCTTCTGGGAAAACTATTAAGTCATTTGTCTTTACTGACTACTTATCTTTTGTAAAATATAGTGTTTTGTTGCTTCTGTAAAGGGTAAGATGATCAATAAAGTTACTTAAAAAGACTGATGGGACAGTCATTTAATTAGCCCAAATACTGTTCTTTAAACATCAAGTCACTAGTGCAGGTATGCATTTTGATGTTTTAAAAACAGGAGGCTATAGGTAAATCACTACACAGGAGTTTCCTGAAGTTTGTTGGATGTCTTTCCCCATAGTAAGTATCTACATATAATAAGAAAAGTAAATATATGTAATATTTTAATAGTATCTCAGTCTTATATAACAATTATATTGACAAAAGAACAGAAGATTTTCTAGCTAGTGTTTTTAACTAGTATAACTATTTACTTTTACATGCAAAGAAAACTGTACCTAAGTAACTTCATGTTTCTCCTATTATTTAATGCATATCTTAATATGCTAGAAAGATTCATTCCTCCAAATTGTCTGTAAAGTAAAATTCAGAATGCAAGCCTCTGTGACTTTTATATGCTCTAGATACAAAATGTTTTAGCCTCACAGAAACAAAAGACAGTTTTGGTTTAACTTGGAAGCCTTTGTTTGCCACAGTTCTGTCATACACACTTTGGTTTAGATCCAGAGATGGAGACACTGATATGGTTAGAAATACGGAGACACCAAGTAAATATTTTAAGAACATACCTTCTCTTTATTACCCTGAGTATGACAAGAACTCCAGGAGAGCAAAAGTGCAACCTGGGCGTATTTATATGTACAGAGACAAGAAAGATTAGCAGACACTTGATCCATGCCAAAGGTCTTTGATATTTGGTCCTATTAAAAGTGTCCACACTTAGTAAACTGTCCCTAGGTTCTTGACTGCTTTGAAACTCCTCAAATTTGGTACTCTTTGCATTTTGACATGAAAATTTTGTCCCAGGACTCATTGTTTAGTACTAGATGCACAAGCTAGAACCTGTCAGTGTGGATTGCCTCATGACTCGCTACTCTTTCGAGCAGAAACAGAATCACATGGAAGTCATGTGGTAGATCTTGCCTTGTGCACATCCCCTTGTGGTCTCAACTTCTGTGGTCATTTTGTATGTTTCTGATTTGGGAATGCTTTAAATGTATTTACATTATTCCTTATGGGAAAAATTTGTTCAGTACTCATCACACCTTCCCGAACCAATTAACAATGAGTACCAAGGTACCACTGTCATCCATATCATTTACTGATACTTTTTGGGTACAGGATTATTACATTAAAAATAGTATAATGTTTTATTAGTCCAATCATTGTGTTGTGGCCGTTTTGACACTGATAACCCTTCTGATTACCGTAGCTTAGCTGGTCATTGCCCTTGGGGTTAGGTAGATGAGCTGTCATGGAACAAATGTCTCCATGGATGTTTTGGAAAGGACCAAATGCAAGGAGAAAGGAATGCAGTCTCTCTTGCTTGCTCCCTATTGCTCTCTTCACTGCTCCCATACAGAGGAAATCCTCAAATCAAGGCACAAGTTATAATCAGAAATTTTTGTTCAGTGTCATTAGTTAATGACCCCAAAGTTAGTTTGGCCACAGATAAGAACTAAGGTTCTATAGTAAAACAGCTATGAATCTGAATCCCACATTTATTTAGCAATGTGTTCTTGGTGACTTATTTAACCTTCTTAAGTCTCAGTCTCTTCTCTGAAAAATAAAGACAATAACAATGTATGACTCACAGCCTTGCTGTAAAGAATGAATGAGGTAAAGTGGATACATTACTTAGAAAGAATAAGTAATTCAATAAACATTTGCTATTACCATTGTGACATTTTAGAGCAAAAGATATTTTAGAGATCATCTAGGTCATTTCCCTCATTGCAGAGATGAGGAAACCAGGCCCAGACACATTGCCTGGCTTGCCAAAACATTACAAATTAATATCTGAACCAAGATGAAGTTCTCCACAAGTGTACCCCCCTTTCCCAGGACGCTCACAGTGAAATGCCAGCATTGACTTCTGAGGGACCTATTCGATTAGGAGACAAAATTGCACTTTCTTAGAGCAAATAAGAATTTGTGAAATGAAACTGACTTAAGCTCATGAGAGCTTGAAATTTCTAGTTTTCTGTCCTGAATGAAATCCTATAGAATGTCTCATATTGTCTGGTGTCCTCCTGATTCCTAGGCTAGGAATTTATACACCAAACTCTAGAGGCTAGCCTAACCAATGTTATCTGTAGAGTTTTAGTGGTCTAAAGATAGCTATAAATTAAATATTACAACTTCTAGAGTTCCCAGCTGTTTTAAGAGATTATAGAGGGGTAGCTATATCTGAGGGAGATTGCAAAGTGTGGGGCCCACAGTCATCTTTCTAAAAATTCCATGTTTCTCAGGACTGTTCCTTTATCTTCTCCTCAAGCCAAGGACTCTGATGCTTTTTTTTTTTTTTTTTTTTTTTTA
>PVKE010042197.1:0-13849 GCA_004027555.1 Craseonycteris thonglongyai | reverse complement strand
GATGTGATGTGGAGTTGTCCATTGGGAAACTGTCTGATTGTTACCAACCAATGTCACCCCATTAAATTTAACAATAAAATATAAAAAAGAAAAAAAAGAAAAAAAAAGAATATGATTGTGAAGAGTAGTAGCTACTTGGAAATGAGAGCAACATTCTAGGGATGGTAGAACCAGGTGCCCAACAACATGGAGCCCTAGACTGATTACCTGTGGGCTATGTCAGAGAAAATTAAACTTCTACCTCATTTAATCGAATATTATTCTGGGGCTCTAATAAAGTGGCCAAACATATCATAACCAATAGAGATTCCCACTTTTCTTGTGTGAGAATAAGTTACTTTTTAATTTTCCTAAAGATCTGAGATCACTTCAGGATCAGCAGCAAAACGAGAGGAAATGAGACAGAAACCATCATCAGCGTGATGATTTACCAGGGAAGACATAAGATATTTTAGTAAACCACAGCAGCAGTCCAAACAGAAAAATGGTTTATTCTTAAAAAGAGAAAATCCTTACACTACGGTAAGTATTTTTATACTAAACAATATATACACTAAATCTACAGCCACTAAAGAAGTGGCCTCACCATTTCACCTGATAGTACTTCCCATAAACATTGATGTATACAAAATAAAAACACTTTATAAAATTACCTTGGTAAATTAAATAATAAAGTATTTAATATTATGGCACATTTTGTGTAAAAATATCCCACTATGAAGATTGCTCACCTTTTTTATTAAATATATTTAACACATGGCACTGTAAATTTAAGGTATACATGTTAATTTGATATATTTATATATTATAATGTGATTGCTATTGTAGCAGTATTTACCACCACTATCACATTATTCATAAATAATTAGTCATTCTTTATAGTTGTTGGGATATTAAGTTTTACTCTCTTAGCAAGTTTTGTGATTCTGATACAATATTGTTGTTTATTTTCATTATACTGTACATTAGATCTCTATGGCTCATTTGCTACTCGCTGCAGAGATTAATCATCTTTAAATCTTCCTTTCCCTTACTCTGGTGTATTGTCCTACTAAACCATCCTTTGCCTTGTCTTCTATTAATTCTTTCCTTCCTCTTTCCACCATGACTACAAATGTCAATGACATGTCAAACCTCTATATCCATCATACAGATGACAGGAGTTTCCAAAATCACTCCTGTTCACATCACCTGTCAAATCTTCAGTAACCAAGGTACTCTAGTATCTGATTCTGCCAATCTGACTTCCCACTGCTTCTCTCCTGAAGTTACCTACCACTTGCACATCCTTTGTGCATTTATACATGGTGTTCTAACCTGAAAGGGCTTCTTCCTGTTTGTTATATTAAATCTGTCCTTTATCATTCAAAACCCAGGTCAAATCCCATCTTTACAGAAAACTCACCACGCTGGCAATAATATGAACCAATTTTAAAGTCCCAAGTTCTTACTGTCTGCATAATTCACTTAAAAATACTGTGTATGTTGTTCCTTAGTTATATCTTTGTTATGGAGATTTACTAGTTCCCATATCAAAAGCTCCTCTCAGGTTCTAGCCGTCTAGCATATGCTCTATATCTATTATATATAAACCACGAGTATCATGAATGCTGTGAAGCCTTCTAAGCAGTTCCCCACTTTTCTCCAATGTGTACACACAAGAGGAACAATATATATGTTTTATAACCTAAAACACTTTCATTTACTATACACTTCTTATAGATTATAGGCAAGAAAGAAAATCCTTATATATTCATCTTTACTACTCTTCATCTTAAATGAAATTTTCTCAGATAAAATAGTATGCATAACTAAAAGCAAGTATTCAGCAATTAAATGAAATTAAATTCATAACAAAAGGCAAAATATAGGCATTGGTTGGATCCTGACTTGAATAAAACAACTATAAAAGGACATTAAAAAATTTATGCAATTAATTTGATGAAATATGCTAATATATTGAGGATAATTACTTATGACACATATTAATCCACCACTGTAGAGCCCTGACTATACTAAATGTTACATAATTAAATTGAATTGTATCAACTGCAGGACCATGATCAGAATCAATAAAAGATAAAATATATCACTTTTGCATTTATTTGTATGTTTGTATATCACTTTGACTTTTATGATATATTCACTATTAGAATAAAACCTTAATACAACTATAATACCCACCTGATAGCAAATATCAGAATATTTAAAGTATAAAATTAAACAACCCAGGAGTTAAGCAAATCAATAAAATAGTCATTTATTTAAGTCTGCTTAAAGAGATGGAAAGTTGATTGTTTTCATGCTAAAATTTTGAATTATTTTCATATATAAAGGAATTTTTCACACCCACACTCTTTTAAAAGTCAAACCAACACTATGCAAATTAATACCAATCTTTCTATTTCAATTATTTGGCCATTAAGACTCTGGCTTTCCCATTATTTTAGTCAAAAAATGCATTATAAGAGAATAAAAATGAATACTTCCAAGTGAAAATCTGTGTGGAATAAAAATCCATGTACTGTTTCAAGCAGTAAAAGTCCAAGTTAATTTAAAGAGTATCTTGAGTAAAATCCACAAACCTTCAGCAATCATGTCTTCCATCTCTGTATCAGAAGAATTATCTGCATGCTTTGTATTATTTTGTAGTTCTGGCTGAACACACACTGAATTTATCACCTGATTATCCAAAAGAGGCCTTTTTTTCACAGGCTGTTCTATTAGCAAAGATGAACGGCTCACCTTTAAAAAAGAAAGAGAAATGAAATAATCTTTTAAAAGACTTTCAGAAATACTCTGATTAAAAAGCCTCTTGAAAAGAATGGTATCTGATAATTTACTTGTTCAATTGATCAGATCTAGTCATTAAGTGCATTATCCCTTGAGACAAAGTTAGCCAATCTGGATATAAACACTTTATATTTCAGGTCATCAGCAATATGGATGCTTTGAAGTGTCAAATGGAACCTAGCATCCCAGTTTAGGCAAGTAGTTAAGAAAAAGTCTTCAAAAATTAGTTATAAATTCTGATTAGCCAGTAGCCTAAATTTTTCTCCAGCAACTTTTAAGATTTATTTTTCATATACAGAGTTTCATTTGTAGAGTTATCTCCTCAGGATAGGTTATTATGTGTATTTTAAAAATAAGGGCAAAATCCAAAGACATACAGATGGCAAACAGACACATGGAAACATATTTAACATCACTAATCATCAGGGAAATGCAAATCAAAACCACAATGAGATACGACTTCACACCAGCTAGAATGGCTATTATCAAAAAGTCAACAAATAACATGTGTTGGTGAGGATATGGAAAAAAGGGAGCTCTTGTGCACTATTGGTATGATTGTAAACTGGTGCAGCCATTATGGAAAACAGTATGGAGGTTCCTCAAAAAACAACAAGAACTACCATACAACCTAGTAATTTCACTTCTGAGTATCATCCAAAGAAATCCAAAAAACTAATTCAAAGATTTATGCATCCCTATGCTCATTACAGCATTATTTACAATAGCCAAAATATGGAAGTTATAGGTGTCCATTGATAGATGAATGGATAAAGAAAATATGGAATATATATATATACAATGGAATATTACTCAGCAATAAAAAAAATGAAATCTTGCCATTTGCAACAACATGGATAGACCTAGAGGATATTATGTTATGTGAAAATCAGAAAGACAAAAGATCATTTGACATCACTTATATATGGAATGTAAGAAAAACAAAACAACAGACTCATAGAAACAGAGAGGAGAAAAGAGGGGGGATGAGTGAAAAAGTAAAGGAGAATATAGTCAATAATACTGTGAAAACTGCATGGTGACAGATGATTACTAGATTTAGTGTGGTGATCACATAGTAAGGTACATAAATGTCAAATCACTGTATTGTATGAGGGCTATCCGCAAAGTGTCCAAACATATGATATGAAAAATAGAGGCATTTATGGCTGGATTTTTTCCAGACAGCCCTCATACACCTGAAACTAATAATATTTGTATACCAACTATACATAAATTTAAATGAATGAGTGAATAAATAAATAAATAAATAAATAAATAAATAAATAAACAGAAACTGATTGTTCAAAGTAGTTAGGTGATTTTTTTTTTATACAAAAGCAGAAACAGGACCAGAACTCAGGTCTCCTACATTCCCCCAAAAACTAGGAATGAAACTGCCATATAACCCATATAATCCCTCTTCTGGGTATCTACCAAAAAAACCTGAAAACCTTAATTTGCAAAGATATATGTACCCCAATGTTCATTGCAGCACTGTTCACTGTGGTCAAGTCATGGAAACAACCAAATGTCCTTTGTAGATGACTGGATAAAGAAGTTATGGTACATTCACACAATGGAATACTACTTAGGGATAAGAAAAGACGAAATACAGCCATTTGTGACAACATGGATGGACCTCGAAACCATCTTATTAAGCGAAATAAATCAGACTGAAAGAATCAAGAAACATATGACCTCACTTACAGGTGGAATATAAAACTGAAAGTAACAAAGAAGCAAAAACTCATGGACACAGTCAATAGTTTGGTGGTTACCTGAGGAAGGTGGGTGGGAGGGCCAGGGGGCAGGGGGAGGTGGGAGGAGGCATCAAACATATGGTGATGGAAGGAGAGCTGATTCTGGGTGGTGAGCACATAATACAATGCACAGACGATGTAATGAGTTGTATACCTGGAAACTATGTAATTGTTATCAACCAATGTCACCCCAATAAATTTAACAATTAAAAAAAAAACCAAAAAAACCTCAAGTCTCCTAATTCCTAGTTCAGCAACCAAATCCACTATAATCACAAAACAAAAAACCCACAAACATTAACATTAAAATCAACAACAAAAAATTAACTTATATTCAGTATTCTAGGTTGTCATAAATAATCCTTATCTTATAAATGTTTTTAGCAAAAACAATTCAGACCAAAAATATTTACTGATTCATTAGTGAACAAACCCTCAGTTAATCTGAAAAAAAAAAGATAGAATCTCTTATTCTATTTAAGAATTATGGTTACGTTTCCAGTATTTTCTACACATGGTAAACAACAGCTTATTAGAAATTTATAAGTTATTGCTGAAAAAAACTGTAAAATTCACTATAGCTAGGAGTATACACTTCTGATGCATGAATAAATTCAAATAATCTTTCCAGAAAATAAGTTAGTAATATATATTGAATCTTATGAATACATATGTAATGTGATCCAACACCTGTACTTCTAGGAATTTATGTTAAAGAAATTATATAAAATGTATACAATCTATATACAAAGATATTCCTTTCAGGACTATTTGAATAGTGAAAAAATGGAAAACTTAATGTCCAACAATAATGGAAAGATTGCACAAACTACAGTCGTACATAAAGGGGAATATTATGTAACCTTTCAAAATTTTTCCAAAGTACAATTAATCATGAAAAAATAAATGCTCAAGATATACTAAATGAAAGAAGCAGAACTATATACAATAATCTTGGTCAAATGATTATATATATATAGATAGATAGGTAGATATAGATATATATGTACATTTGTGCTATTAATGAGGATTTTTCTATACATTTTCCAAATTTTCCATTAAAAAAATAATTCATATTACCTTTGTAATAAAAAAGAAATAGTGTAATTGTGACTAGTAATAATAATAATAGCTATGGCTACTAAGTACAGGTATTACACAGAACAATTTAAGCATATTTAATCCTTACAAGAACCCTAAGAATAAAGTATCATTTCCATCTGCTGGATCAACAAAACAAAGATCAAAAACACTGAGTGATTTGATGAAGGTTACAGTCATTATGCTGCAGTCAGGATCCAAACACTAAGGAGTAGGGAGAAAAAACAATTCCTCCATTCACTAAATCAGGATTCTCACAAGATATCCGAGTTTAATATACACACAGTAAAGTGAAAACAAAGGCAACTGATTAGGCACCAATATCACAATGCAAGATCTTCACTACCCATGAATGTGAAAAATGAGATAATTCAAAGGCATTCAAAATAAACTATTTTGTTTTCTTTGATTTTGGCCACTTTATTTTCTAAGAAAAAATGTTCATCTCTAGATATTAGCATATAAATTATATACAGCTAGTCTCAAATTATAAGACTTTTAGTGATAGGCACAGCACCCATATTCTGAGATGATAATTTTTAAGCATTTAAAAAATCTGACTGAAGGTTGAGATTTAAGAATAATGAGAAAATCTACTAATAACTATAAACAATCAACCGGGTAACTTCATTAGTATTAAGTCATAGGGAAGTTACAACTTTCTGTACTCAAGTTAAAGCTCACAAAGTGTCACACTATATAAGAAACACCACTTAGAAAAATATACTTTAGGTATCATTTCAGTCTCCTTAAAAGGATAAAAATAGAAAAGTTTATATCATTGGAATAAATTTCCAACTACCTTTCTCTAAAAATTTAAAAACTGATATCTTTATATCCTGAAAATTTTTCTCCTTAATTTATACATCTAAATAGCATAAAATTCTACAAGCATATTTGAAATATATAAAGGATATATATAGAGAGAGATATATTCTAAATCAAGCTTGATGCAGCCCACAACAGTTCTGAATGAAGCCCAACACAAATTTATAAACTTTCTTAAAACATGAGTTTTTTTTGGTTTTTTTTTTTAGTTCATCAGCTGTCGTTAGTGTTGATGTATTTTATGTGTGGCCCAAGACAATTCTTACAATGTGGCCCAGGGAAGCCAAATGATTAAACTCCCCTATTCTAGATAAAAGAATGACATCTTTTTCAAAATAACACTTAAGACATTTTATTAGAAATAGACTCAATTTAAAAATAACGCTACATGAATAATTTTAAAAATACAAATTTGCTTGTTACTTACAGGAAATGGCTCCAATCCTTCCTGAATCACAAAGCCTTCAATAACATGGGTCAAGATCTGTGGTTTAACAATGGCCTGTGGAGGCTTGTTTTCTACATTGTGAATGCTACTGGGCATAGACGTACTATTACTCTTTGTGGTAGCAGCCGGAAGTAAGAGTGGAGGAGGAGGAACAGAAACATGTGAAGGATCTGAAGGAGATTTAATTACTGAAGCACTGACTGATGCCACAACAGGTAATTCCACATGCTCTGGAAAAAAAATAATCAATTTTTAAATCTTTAGCATTCTGTCCTGGCAAGTATGAAAAGAAATGTAAGAATAATCATTAATAACAATAATAGTTAATATCTGGTACTTTAAAAATCATTCTAAAAACTTCATATATATTATCTCATTTAATCTGCACAGTAACTTTATGAGATAGAAACTACTATTACCCCTACTTTAAAAGAAAGGGGTAACCAGTTATCATTCCATCCAAGGTATAAAAGAATTGTCCCATAAGATATGAATATGTTTTAGAATGTCAGTTTTAGAATAATCACAGTAGTTGTCACTTTAAAAAATTTTGTAACTACATAGATAGTAAGTTCCCTGTGTTCCTGTTTACATATTCCAAATGGTTTGGGGGGAGAGGAGTACTTTTAAAGTATCCTTCAATAAAAAAGAATCACGAAATTAATAAAATAGAGATTTTAAGGAACTACACAGGTCACATCACCTTTATTTCAAGCAGTAATCTCAAGCATAAAGCTAATCCAAATCCATGCATAAATGTTCTTTGTTTTGTTTTAATAACTCTTCTGTGGCACTGTCCATGTCAGGGGAACACTGTAGTACCAGGCAATTGCAAAATGTTGGGCTGAATCTGTGATTCCTCCCCTTCAGTCTTGAGGACCACAGTAAAAGACCAACAGCCTGTGGTGGAGACTTTACCTACCCATTCAATAGAACCTAACCTTTACTGCCTGTACTAAAGTGGGAAGAGGGAACCAGTTGATAGCTAGGAATATCAATGAGCACAGATATCTGAGAAACATTTAAAAGTAGCCGAGGTTTATGAAAATTACATCCTAGATGGAAAAAAGGCCCCTTATATTTACAGGTTAGTTTATTTCATGATTTGATGAGAGTTATTCTAAATATCTAGCTTGCTTGCTTTTTTCCCTCATATACTACAAAAGAGTAATAAGTAGGAAGTAAATTATAAGAAGATTCAAAAGTCTACATTGTACTTAGACAACTTAGCCAGAGGGATATGATTAACAGGATTTCAGACTATATTCCTAAGGGAAAAAATATGAAGATATCCTTGTATTCCAATTATTTAAAAAATGTTTAAATTTCTTTGAGTGCCATTAATAAAGCTTATTATGTAATTAATTCAGCTACTATGCAAGGTTAGTATCCAATTACTGTAATCTGAATTTGTCTTTAAATCAAAATTCCAGAAATTCTGCAGCAACATTAATCCATTCTCAGTGTACAGAAACTACAAAGATTTCATACTGTAGTTAGATTTTCTTAAATCTATCTTTTGAAATATTATTTTGAATAAGCAAAGGCAATAATAAACCTAAGTATTTTATATAATTTTATGACTACACATTTTCTATTTTTCAGAAAGGAGGAAAATTTATTTTCTCCCTTCTGTGCTTTTCAGAAATTCATACTGGTATTAACAGAATAGAAGCTGGAGAGAACAAAAGGATTAGGGACATGGCATGTTGAAGAAAAAAGAAGACTGAGGGTCAAGGGGAAGGTGGGTTAAGAGAGTTGGGGGGCGGTAAAGAGAGGGCATCAAATATATGGAGATGGAAAGAGAGCTGACTCTGGATGGTGAGCACATGATGCAATGCATAGACAAGCAGTGGAGAATTAATGAGGCTTAATTTAAGTAGTAGTCTGGGAGAGAACAGTTTTAAAGGTTTATTTTATTGTTTTTGACAGAGAGAGAGAGACAGAGAAAAGTCATCAGTTTTCAACATAGTTTCATTCCACACAGGTGGGCAGGAGGCTCCATGTAGGGCAGGAACCCAGCACGGGCCTCCTGAATGGGAGGCATGTCCCCACGAGCTCGGGGCTGAACCCAGGGCCTCCCACATGGGAAGCTCGCCCTGCAATCCTCAGATCCCAGGGTTGCAGTAAGTGCTTAACCCCCTGAGCCATCCCAGCATCCCCAGAGAACACTTTTAAAAGCATTTATTCAGTCTGGATCACAAGCAATTATTAAGAATGCCAGGCAGATATGACTTAGAATGCTTTGTAATTTTGGAAAGTATAATTAAAATCTTTTGATAGAACTTTGATTTATTCCCATTTTTAAGCTAGAAATAGCTTGACACGTGAATCTAAATGGTCACATGAAACACATCTGTACAAACCACTAAAAATTTTCATTTGGGTGGTTCCTCATCAATTGTCCTAATTATTCCTAATAAGAAAAATATTGAATTCTAATCTATTCTTTGCTGCAATTATATAACACATTAGTTTAAAACATCTCTTATGAAAAAAAAAATTCCCATTTACTAGCATTCATCTAATAGACAAAAAAAACCAAAACCCAACAATTTAGATATTTACTCACCTAATAATGGATGTTCAGAAGTCAAATCTTCTCCTCTCCCCACAGTTATTGCTGCTGGAGACAATGTGGGTGGTGGTGGGGTTCTGTCCATACGGACACATTCATCTGACTCTTCTGGCATTTCTTCTTCACACATATCTTCTACTTGATAAACCTACAACAACAAACAACACTGCCTTAAAATGTTTCTAAAAATACATAACAAGGTGTTCCTAACAATTAAAAAAATAAAAAGTTCCAAGCATTTTAAACTTAAAAATAAGGCAAAATGATTATCTGACAGAATGAACAAAACTTTAAAAGTGTTCAAATGAAGTTTTCATAATAATACTTAATGGTATTTTAACAAAATCAAATTGTGGATCAGTATCTAGGCTACAAATCAGTAAGGTTTCCAAAGATAAATGCCTATGTCAAGTCAGGACACATTTTTAATACTGAGAATTAAAAGCAATGTTTTGATTTATATACTCTGTTTTCAGAATTTACTATTGTTTTTGCTAACCTCTAATTGTCAGAAATCAAAATAGATGCCATTTTTCACATATACACTAAGTAAATCTCCAAAAAGACACATAATACTATATCAGGAAATGTACTGACTTAAAAGATTACATCTCAGGATCTTTATTACATTTATGTGAATTAAGGATTAAATTATGAAAAGTAACATCTCAGTACCAACAAAAACAGTATGCAATTACATCTTTTCTTTAATCATCTGATCCACGCAAGAATCTGATTATTTTTTTAAAAGCTAATATCAGGTAAATAGAAAATGTCTATCCTTGAAATATAATAATAAATACAGACACACACACACCATCACAAGCCATTTGAGATATTAATTTTAGTTCTTTAATACTGTTCTATACTTACGGAGGAATGTTTTTAAGTCTTTAACTGAACTACCTTGTTGGATAACCAGGTAAAGATTATATTTAAAAGAAAAACATGGACTCAAAAGCACTCTGAGAAGAAACCACATAACTAAAAAATAACATTAATTTTTCATTAAAATTAAGGATGAATTTTCAAAGTCCACTTCTAGAGACTGACACAGGTATTTTAGTCTGTCATCATTATTTATTTAACATTACTTTTGAAAGATGATAGGTTACAAAAACTAGCCACAAAGCAATTTACCTTTCTTCTTTTTATGTACAAAGCTTAGTACTTAAATTTATAAAGTTGTAAGATTTTAAGATTACTTATCCAAACTGGTAAGTATTTCTAATGAATGTTAAAATAAATAACCTTTCCTTAACTTAAGAAAAAGCTTTACGTGACATCTAATATTGTATGCATTTTACATTGAAAAAGTTTGATTTGAAGTAATGTAATTAAATATAAAAATGATCAGGATTTCTGAAACCAGCACAAACCATGTGTTTTAAAAGGACTATGAGATTTCATCTACAATGGCATCTCTAACAACAACAATAGTTAAAAAAATAAAGAACTTTCCAAGTTTATGCTAAAAATCTTTTTTTGCTTTTAAAAATATATAAATGCTATTGTTACTGATAATTTTATATCAAATATAATATCCAGAATGTGATCTGAATTAGCTCCTAAGTAGGCAACATTTTAAAAAGTGTTTGCTCACAACCATGCATCTGGAAACCTGTTTCACGAAGAGAGATTCCTTGCCTCATGTCTGGATCCTCAGAAGTGAAAGCAATTGTTCATATTGTACAGTGCAACAATGATAGCTGCTAATAGCTGCTTATGACAATTTTTTTTTAAACGATAATGTCTAATACAGGGAAAGTCATACAGAAAAATGTCCTGTGGGTTAAGGAAAAAGAAAAAAGACCCCATAGTGAGGAGCATTTGCTTGTAATAGTGATTAGCTTAATTTGGTTTGAGTGGTGGAAATGATTCAGAGGTAATTAGACAAGTATGGATTTACCAACTATTTCAATTGTATCCGAGTAGCATTCCTTTCTTAGATACTGCATTTCCTCCAAAGATCACTGTCTTATAATACTGAGATTCTCTTTAATATTAATGCTGTCATGTTTTTTAAGCACCTACTATAGTACCTTTTAAGGAATCTAAGTTTGATCATGCATAGGATTCTGATTTATTTTAATGAGTTTTAAATAACAGATATAACAAATATAGCTTATTCTGAAATAATCCATCAAAGAATACTATAAAATACTTTTCATTTAAGCCTAACTATACATAATTTCTTCCAAATGTCCCATATAAAGACAAAGTAAGTTAATGAACAAAAGAAGTACGCAAAAACAGATCTGTCATGGACATACAGCACCATCAGTGTAGAATCTAAATGCAACAACTAAAATATTGAATAAAGCAAAGAAGTGGAGGTTTCACTCACAAGATCATTAGGAAACTACACATCACAATTTGTTTAGCTCATAACTACAACTATTCTAAAATCAGCAATGCCTGACAAATTTACCTCAATAAAATATACGAGGGCTGTCTGGAAAGTATCCAACCATGTAATATGAAAAATAGTCATTTATGGCTGGATTTTTTTCCCCCAACAGCCCTCACATTAGTCTAATCTATCTCTCATTCCTAAATAAGCCATGGAACAGTTCTAAATTAACTACTTTCACATCTTATCATACCCAAATGTCAGTGAAAATTCTTGGTTTTATAAACATATCTTTTAAAAAACATACTGATTTACTTTAACAATTCACACTTATCTATCAAAATTTCACATCTCTTAAGAAGCAAATATATCCCTTTACCTTTAAATATTTGAAACAACCACAAAACTGTTAAGAAATTAGTAGTTTGTGAATGAAATTTGATTTAAAAAAACTATTTAAGGTAATATAAGAAAATATAGCAATTTAATAAATAGGCTTTGATACTCAAAGAAAAATAACATGGAAACATCAATAGCAAGTATGACCAGACCAGTAATAGCAAAGGAAGTTAAAAAAACAAACAAACTTCCAAACATGAGGTAAGATAAATTTTTTAAAAATCTTTTAAACAGATGACAGCAAGGACAAAATAAAAACTTGAATATTTTTAGCTTTCATTTAATTAGTGTTATTATGTTTTTGATATTTCTATCCCAAATATGTTCCTTATAAGTTTACTCTAACAAAAACAATTAGAAACACATAAAGTATATAAAGAAATTTTATTTATTTGTTAACCAATTCACTGAACTAGAAAGTGAGAATATAAATTTAAATTAAATTTGATTTATTTGAAGGTACTGTACAGTTCAATGCCTGTGTTTTGTGACAATATCCATCGTAAACTCTTCCAGATGTGATAATTGAATGACCAACTTATTTCTAGGTGTCCATTGTTTGTTTGTTTTTTGTCAAGTTCTGTTTTTAATAAAAGTGAATCTGAAGTGGAATTCAATCTCTTTATGCCTATTAAGGTCAGTATATATGACAAGAATAAATAATCTATAAATTTGCATCCTGAGAACCAAAATGTTTCCCAATTAAGGAACAGACTTTGAAACTCCTTTTCTTTCTGAGCCAATGGTTACTGGTATGTAAGTGATTAAAATCTCTCCAGTTCAGTATAAAACCTCCTTTTGGAAGACTGCTTTCCTCAGTTACAAATTATAAATTTGAACATTCTGCCTAAACATTTACAGACCTTATTCAATTTTTATTGCAAATTATTTTGTAAATTTTAAAAGTCCATGAAAGGGAAAGTATAAAGGAAAACATTTCTCAAGATAATTTTCTTTTTTTTTTTTTTAGGCATTGTAGACCATTTTTAGAGGTTTATTCTGACAAACGTCACCATAATCTCAATTATTCATAATTTTTACTCCTCCCAATGGATTTTTTTATCCTCAGTATTCATAAGTGCACTGAGATTTTTTAGCCTTTAAAATGAGAAAATTTTAAGTATGTTTTCCCTTACTAAAAATTTAAAAATAAAAAATTTAGTAATTCTCAAAGATGGTCTACATTTAATTGTTTTGGCAAAATTGGATTATTTCATAGAATAAATGTTTATACAAAATTTTAATTATAAAACATTTTACCAAAAATGTATATCACATCAGCATACCTCCACCTTAAAACAAAAGCCCCTAAAGGCCCAGGACTTCAAAATGCATACAACCAAAAAGGTTAACTAGATAAACCATACGTTTAAGAACATACAAGCCAATAGAAGGGATCTATGAAGGATAATCACCTTAAGAGAAAAAACTTTGTGCAGATGACACTGGTTCAAATGCATTCCCTTGGGGAAAAAAAATCAACTCTGTAAAGATAGCAGATGGATTTGTTTAAATAGTAATAAAATTAATGAGGGACTTTTAATAACCATCACAAATTATCAAGCATGCAACCATACTACAACAAA
>PVKE010042196.1:0-13850 GCA_004027555.1 Craseonycteris thonglongyai | reverse complement strand
TCCCACCTCCCCCCACAACTCTCCCTCCCCCCTTCTCCCCCCTCTCCAGGTAACCACCAAACTATTGTGTGTCCATAATGCTGGTGCCCTCTCCGACCTCCCCTTGGTACTTTAAATAATTGCATAGAAACACAATAAATAAAAATCAGAGCCTTATACCTGTAAGCCCTAAATGAAGAAACCAAGTAGTCAAAAGATTCCTACTGTAAATAGATGGGAGGCATAGGAATGGATCCAAAGTTTAAGTCATGTAATAACAAGTAATACTGAAGAACTACATGTAAATGGTTCACTGCAGTCTTGTAAGATGGTTCTGTGCCTGAAACTAAGCAATTTGAAAAACTGGAAGACCAATCTAATTTATGAGTTATCTACATGCTACTCAGGTTGGAAAATAAGCAGCTTTCTCTTTCATAGTTACATAAGAACATGTTTTTCCACCTTTTCCCTTATCTTGCTATGTTAGAAAAGAAAAATCTCTTACAATTTTCATAGTAGTTATTATAAATAAAATATCCAAAGAAAATTCCCAGTACTAACAGATTTGAAATATGAAATTAGAGATTGCTAACACAGACGCTACCCATATACATTCATTCCTCAGCAGATGAAAACTCAACATGTATCAGGGACCAGTCTCAGCTCTGGAGACAACAGCATTCAAGGTCATCCCACGCCAGCTGGGCTGATAGTTACAGAGAGTAAACAGTTACAACAGTGATCCTAGGTTTGCTGAAAACTGCAAAACACATGCTGGCATTCCATGTACTGAAACACTTGGGGTTTCCCAGGTTGAATGTCAGTTGCCAGTGTTCAAAAATGCAAACTCTCTAAGAACACATAGTCCTACTCTATGGTAAATGGAAGAAAAATCATCTCAGGAATAGGTGGACCAGATATCCCATTTGAAACAGGACAGAAAACAACGGCACAGTCCCAGTTCAAATGGTATGGATGATCAGCTTCCTCGGGATAGACTTGTCAGGCCTACAGGGTTCTCATTTTCCATACCTCACTACACTGGGCACAAATTACTTGAATTAGACATACTTAATGTTGTCTTTTCTGAGTAAAATATGTTCATCTGGTTTAAGGGCGGGTACATCACCAGCTTTGGCAGTAAGAATTGAGCCTCTTCAAAGGGGAAGCTCCTTTGTTTTCATCTTTAGCAAGCAGAAGAGTGCCTACCTATGTAAACCACTTGAGAACTATTGATATTCAACCGTTTTTGGAATAGAAAATTTCATATGGTTCAACCTAAGAGTTTCTATAGAAATGTTTGTTGGATGATGGGATAATGAACAAAAGGTCTTATAGCTATTAAGAGTACATGGACACACACTCAGAAACCCTGACCTTAGCTATAATTTCTGAATATCGTATCATCTCTTTCATTTTTTAGTGACATTCACCCAGAATCTTTCAATCTACAATGGTTCTTCAACAACTCTTGTGTACCTGACTTCCATTATCCCCCCATGAATAATGACACCATGGACAGTGACTCGAGAAAATCTAGCTTACAATTCAGTTCTCAAGAGGACAGACACAAGACTATCCATCTCTCAGTATTTTCAGGTCTGCTGTTGGTGGGAATTCTCGAGTTTCTGTTTGGGGTCAGTCAGATCATCATCGGTTTCCTGGGCTGTCTGTGTGGTGGTGTCTCTAAGAGAAGAAGTCGAATTGTGTAGGTTAGTGGTAACAAAATGCGAGTAACAGCAGTTTGAATCATTTGAGAATTACATTTAAAAGACACTCTTTTTTAGAAATTAGAAGTTCAATTCATTTGACAGAAAGTTTTCTAAAGTCACCTTTTAAGGCGATTTAAAAAACAAATCACACTTTTACATATAAAGCATGTTGGTAAATAATGTAATACTTTCATAAAAGGAAACATCATCAGTGGCCAACTGGGGAGCAGTGAAGATGCCATTTGTTCTGTATCTTCTTGTACTATTTGAGTTTTCTAACTCTATACTCTTGTGCGGAGGAGGAGGGAGGGGGAAAGGAAATGGGAGACAGGGAGGGAAGAAGGAATAGATGTTATCCTGGAAGTGAAAGTATGGGCCCTTTTTGTTTTAGTTCTTTATACTTTAAGTAATAAATATATAACCTAAATGTAATCAAGTTTTTGTTTTTTTTAAACTGAATTCCTACTTTATAGGAAATCCAGGGAAAGAGACATTCTCAAATTCAGTAGTCAATAAACAGACAATAGCCTACTGTTTGCAACAAGAAAATGTACAGGAAAAATAAGAGGGATGGGTTGAGGGAACAATTCCAAATTAAGAGAACAAAGAGATGTGATTCAATTTATGTACAATGTAGACCTTGCTGGGATAATTGGGGAAAACTACAAGGACTGGTTTGGGTAGTATTAAGGACTTGTTAATTTTTTTTCTGTCTGATGATGGTTTTATGGTTATGTAAGAAAATGTCCTTATGCTTTTAGAAATGTGTATTTATGTGTTTGGGAGAAAATATCATGCTTTTAGAATACTTTAAAAAATGAAGCAATGGAAAAATGTTGTTATATTTAGGTATCAGGTACATGGTGATTCATTATACTGTTCTAGTTTTATTTGCATTTTTTACAAAAGAATAAACCACCCAGGAAAAAACCAGTCTTTCAATAGCTGTTTTCAATATATATAATTTTTAAGACAGAAGAAGGAAACTGTTTTTACCATATTAAAATGTTTTTATGAAACAGATAAAACTAAAAATCTAGTTTTCTTCTGAATGTGATCATTTCTGCAACATCAATTATTTATGTTCACTGGGTTTAAGGTTCAAGAAATAATTTACAATACTTACATTGTAGCTGCCCCTCAAAATCAGTAACATCAAGAACTTATACACAGTATTTTCTGAACCCATTGGCTGTATAAAGACCTTCTCCCTATGGTCCTATAAATACCTGTCTATCCTTAAGGTCTAGCTAGGTCAAGCTTGTGCAACCTGTGACCCGCGGGCAGGAAGCGGCCCAGGACAGCTATGAATGCAGCCCAACACAAATTGGTAAATTTTCTCTTTTTTTAAAGATTTATTTTGGGGAAGCTGGGATGGCTCAGTGGGTTAGGCGCTCACTTTGCAGTGTTAGGGACTGAGGATCGAATCCCGGCCCCGGCCCGTGCGGAACCATATGCTGAATTGGGAGCTCCCCCAGTTCAGTTCTCTGTCTCTGTCTCTGTCTTCCCCCTCTGTCAAAATAAATAAATAAAAAATATATATATTTAAAAAAAAAATAAGATTTATTTTATTGTTTTGACAAAGAGATAGAGACAGAGAGACAGAGAGAAGGGGGAGGGCCCATAACAGTCTCCAGAGTTGTGTCATTAGTTTTCGACAAAATTGGTAAATTTTCTTAAAACACTGCGATTCCCCCCGAGTTCACTAGCTACTGTTACTGTTAGTGTATATTATGTGTGGCCCAGGACAATTCTTCTTCTTCCAATGTGGTCCAGGGAAGCCACAAAGTAGGACACCCCTGGAAAAGGACTGCAGGTTAAATACCCTACTTGAGAAAGCCTTCCCAGAGTGCATGATTCTAAGTCAGCACTTACCCAGCCACTGCCATACCTGTCACAAAGTAACATAAACGCTTTTATTTCTACGTCCGTCACTGTGAGAGAATGTAAGAGGACAGGGACATCCATGTCTTTCTCATCCAGTCACTCATCAGCTCTTGCCTGCTTCAGATGAGCAAGGCCTCTCCTCTGCCCAGACCCCAGTTCCCCACATCTCATCTCTGGCTAAGTCCTTCAGGTTTCAGCACAAATGCCACTTTTTCTGAGGCCTTTCCTAGCTACCTCAAGAAAAGCGTGGCTCCCTTTTACTCCTTCCTTAGCATTCTTCTACTTATAGCACTCACCACAAGGTGATAGCATTTTGATTTGTGCTTACTTTTTAAATGTCATTCTCCCACCTAAGACCGCAGTTCCATAGGTACAAGGATGATGTTCTCTTTCATTCACTCCTGCTACACTCACTACCAAGTACAGTGCCTGACACAAAGTAGGGTAATTATAAATCTTGCATTGAATGAGTGAAAGAATCCTATCTTTACTATTCAGCTTTTAGTGAAGATTCATAATTGAATATCCAAGTGCTAATAGCCATAAAATTAAAACACAAGTAAAACACACACGACAGCTCAGTGTCTGTAAATGACAGGTCAGTGATGGTGAACACAGTCTTCTTATCTGGTGAGATGACCCCAGTTCCCTAGAGGGTCACCAAGAGACAGACTTCAGCTTCCTACTTCAGAGGCAAAAGAAAGGATGGTTCACAGTGGCACAATCAACTGAAATAGCTGTTAAGTTATTTCTCTGCTATTTTAGTCTTGTGGAAACTGCTGCCTATGTGTCACTGTGGTTAGGCATCTTTTGGGAAATGCCATCTTTGCTCTGGCACTTACACTTACAAATGCATGTTTGTGCACGCGCACGCATGCACGCGCGCGCACACATACACACACGCATGCACTTAGCCATTGACAATTTGCAAAGCTGTTCTTTATTTTTCACCTCTATCTCTATGTTCAATGTTTCAAAGTCTTTACAGATTGACTTGTTTTACTGTATCCACCATGCAAAACACTCTCCTCTCCCTATCATTCAGCATATATCTCAAGTTGCCCTTCCTCAATACAATTGTTTTCATTATCCTCTAATTCTTAAAGGAACATTATTCTCCCTTCTCTTCCTCTGACCTGTCAAGGGCGGGCTGCGGCATCTCTGTTGTCACCCCTTAGCACTTAGGTCAGTGCTGGGCACAGAGCTCTGCTCAGCGACATGAAAAGCAGGACACTGTAACACTGACATTGTACGTGTTAGAACAGTTATGGTAAGTTAAACCATTCTGAAATCGAGGCCCACAAAAACAGTTCAATTTCAATGTCAAATGTAACCAAGAAGCTGCAAAACAGAAATCCATGCAGGAAAGGCAAGCTCTTCTGAAAATTTACAACCTGCATAAAATTCTCTCTCAAAGTGTAAATAACTTGCAAATGCTCCTAGTATTCCTAGGAGAAAACAAAAAGCCTTTAAATTCAGTTCTGAACACAGTGCAAGCACACTTGCTATACTATACTTAGCTATAGCACACTGCTCAGTGTGTGAGGTTGGTCGCTGCTACTGGCCCTATCCTGTCCTTCCTGCTCCCTGTACCTGAAATTGTTTCTTCATCCTCTGCTTGCTTAAATCCTGTATATTTTCCAAGGTTTGGCTCAAATATCCCTCTTAAGAAGTTATTTCCTGACTATCCCAGGCAGGGGTGAATTTGTTCCTCTCAACAGCAAAACCAGTTTCCTACAGTGACAAGCACCTGCTAGGGGACAGAGGCCGCATAATGGAGCTTGGCTTTGGAGTTAGATTCTACATTTAGAGCTGTGGCAAGGTGAACGTGTTTCTTGGCCACCCTCCTTTGGACGGTTAGTTGAGTTCTCATTTACCACTTCACTAGTAGTCTCTTGGGGTCCCAGCATCACCACAAGTTTCCTGTTACAGCTAGTGCTTGCCCCCATCATAGCCAGTAAGGGAGACAGTTCTAAGTCTCCAGTGTTTGGTAAAAAAAAACAGGGAGAAAAACAGCGTCCAGGACTTGTTTCATTGGTGCGTTTAATTCTCATGAGATTTAGCGTATTAGCATTATACCACAATGGAAAAAGCAGACACAACACAAGGTATTCTCCCCTGCACCACATCAGAGCCATGACAAATCAGAAACCACTCGGAACGCAACCAGCACCCACTACTCACTCCCAGGATGAGGACCTGAAAGGAAGCCCGTTCTGCACTCCTGAGAGACTCAGGTTCAGGTAAGGAACTGTGATACGGAACAGAGCTCACAACACAATTTGATGAAACAAAATTTTTTGTTACCTAGTGCTTTGGTTGACAGTTTATTAAATACACTACATTTGTACCTTATTCTGTAGTTTATTAAAAATCACTCACACATGAACTGAGTAAAAACGTACTTTATAGAAAAACATTTGCAAAACTAAATTAGGAATGCACACCGTACACACATAGTAGGTAAACTGCTGAAAATGTTAGGAATTATTTTAATAAAGGTGATCATGAAACACGAGGTGGCTTGATTTGATTAATTCTGATACCAGACCATGACTCCGTAAGTGTTCATGTTGAAATGTGGATGCAAATACATTTATGAACAGAATTGTTTAATAGTGTTTGAGAAATAGGACAAAAGAAAGTACTAACTTTCTTTTACAGATATTTTTCTAAATCCAATCTCTACCCCTCTCCCATTCAGAAACTCAGCTGTATAGACTGATAATGCAAAAATTTCCTTAAGAAAACAAACTAGCTTATTTACAAAACATGCAAAGGGAGAACTTTAAGTAGGTATGTACTTTAGAACTGGTTAGAAGTGAATACAGCTAAGGTGACAGAACGTATCTTTACTTCTGCAAATATAAGTCTTTCCCCCTTCCATTCTGGAAGAAATACATTTTCAGGGCATGGACTATAAAACGGCATACAGTGCAAACACAGAAACAGAAGTCTGCAAATTCTCTACATTTCCAGCTGCTGAGACGGTATTTTTGAGCTGAGGTTACCTCTAGCGGCGAAACCAGAGCCAGCTATTAAGGAGCCAGAATGCCACAGTAATTGAATACATGACCATTTCTCTTTTAGCACGTTCTTTGTTCTCTTCTTCAAGAAGTTGTAGACGCCTATTTAGTTTGATTATCTAAGTGAAAAACAAACAAACAATAAAATAGAAGCTTTAATGGATGGAGTAATCAGATTCTTATAAAGCAGTATAATTTGTCAGAGAAATTACAAACATGTAAAGTTGCATTTGGAGCAAAATAAACTACATATTAAAAAAATGTGTTACCCATGACAGCTTAAATTCACTTAAATACTCCTCTCCCATTTCCTTCTCCACATTTTTAAGTTAGAAAGGATATACGGGTTCCAACAGAAGCAACGCCCCTTTTTATGAGCTGGAACAGAAGGGTTACTCAGACGATATGTCCGTTTATACTATACTACTAAGAAAGGGCACTACTTCTGCTGGACCCTGTGTTTTCCTTCTTTCCTTGATTAGATATTGAGGTGAGGAAACTGTCGCATGCTGCTATTCTGGCAGAAAAGACTAAGCAGCCATTGTGGCGGGCTTACCACAGCAGAAAGGACGAGGGGCTCCTGCCCTTCTGAGAAGTTGTCACTCAGCCACAGCTTTTCACCTTAAGCAGCTTGAATTTCCTCTCTGCCCATCTCTCTGATTTACTGAGGGGATCCCATAAATTAATCTTTGGTAGTGGGCCCTGAGACTTGCCACCCAGACCTTCAGGACGGAGAGGCTCACCTCCAGGAGCTGGAGTGCTATTGGTTGACAGCACTGATCTTGGCTGTGACCAGCTGACCAAGTGAATGCCCTGCCCCTGCTCATGCTTCCTCCTTGGGCAGTGTGCCTGGCTCTGGAGGGTCCTCCCAGCTTCAGCGCTCTTCATGGGCTCAGCTGCACACAGCCTTTGTTCTGACTACACTGCAGCCCAGTATTTGCCTTGTGTCCAATGCTGTCTTTTCCTTGCCCAGCAGATGTAACCTTGAGACTATTCCCCTATAAACTTTCTACATGCCCTCTTCATCCCAGAACCTTGTTTCCAGGGAGTCCAGACTGCAAAGTCTATATAAAAACACTTACGAGCTCTGTAAAGCATTATGCAAATCAAGAGGTCATCACCATCATATTAGAGAAGCCAAAGGAGGAAAATTTCCATCAAGTCAAATGGTTAGCACTTCAAGAACTGAGAACTCCACGTGGGGAGGAAGTCTGCTGACAGAACACACACAGCGGCACAGGGACGGCCATTTTCACTCTGGGAAAGGACCTCACTTCTGATCAGCACTGAGCAGCTATTTTTCGGTTAGGGTCAATTCAGTAAAAAATAAAGGCGCTTAAAGATGACCTCTTCCCCTATTCAAAATGGAAGTTTGTTTGATCCCATGAGATACTATGTTCTTACACTATCAATCCTACTTTACTGTCAATGAAAAAACTGCCACTGCTTTAAGTCATTAAAACATTTCTATCAGGGCATATCTGAGACATAGCAACACCAAGATAACTTTTAATACCCCCCTCTCCCCCACCACCACTCTCGTCCTCAACAGTGGATGACACTTTGGATTGTGAAGCCAGGTGACCCAGGAGCTGCTCATCACTAGACTAAGCGGACTCCAGGCTGCTGAGCTCCCAAAGCTGCAGAAGTCACAGCTTCCACCGCTGCCACGCTGATAAGGATGAGTTCTGTACAATCTTCTCATGATTCAGTTTCTGTGACTTATAGAAACTCAGTTTCCCAGATGGCTCTCTACTCCTTCTAAAGTTTCACAGCATCTGGGACTTGTTTATAGTTTCTGTATCATCTGCCCTCTACTAGCTCACCCTCTAAGTTAAGGATTAAATGAATGTTTGTTAAAACACTGAAACTCAAATTATGAATTCAATGGCAAATATCAAAGAAACCCTGTTCTTCAATAGGCAAAATGTTCATAAATATATGAAATTATGTAAGAACTTATGACATAGTTTCCATTTGTTTTGATGAGACAAAAAATGAAAATGTAGTATTTGTTTCACATTATCCCTTTACTATATTAAATTCTTAAAACAATATTTGTATGTATTCTTATGCTGAAATATTTGGTGTCTCGATCTGGATTTACCTAGAAATACTTTATTTTCATGCATTTTGCCTCCACATCTATTTGGCATAAATGCAATTAGACACCGAATGTGCCTCCCACATGTGTGTACTCATATGTCTATGTGATTCTAGAGGCTGTGTGAGTACATATTAAAAGTACACATATGCGGGGAAGCCAGGATGGCTTAGCGCGTTGAGCACTTGCTTTGCAGCTGCGGGGTCTGAGCGAGTCCCAGTCCTGGTCCATGTGGACCCATATGCTGAACTAGGGTGCGCTTCCCATGTGGGAGGCCCCCAGTTCAGTTCTGCTTGAGCAGCTGCACATCCACCTGTAGAATGAAACTATGTTGAAACTAGTGATATATGGCTGTGGAGACTGCTCTGTGTCCTCCCCACCTCTCTAACAATAAAATAAATCTTAAAAAAAAAAAATACATACACACAATTGTATTTCTAAGTAGAGCTTACTATAGAACACAAGAAACTAGTGTAGAGAGACCCTATGAAAATGGAGAGCAGCTTTGAAACCAGAGCTCTCAAACATAGTAACACAGGTCCCACATCTCAAAAACCCAAGCAAGGCATTTATGGATTTATTGGTTTGCTAAAATGTCACGATTCTTCGTTATTGGCCATAATTATGTCAACTCACCTAGGTAATATTGTTTTATGCTGATCAAACACATAAATAATGGTTTAATATATCTTTAATCAAAATGGAAAAATCAATTATGGTTTAATAGTTTAAAAAATACAGCATCCTGCAGAAGTAATGCTCCTCTTTAAGAAGTATAATGTGCTTGAGTGTGATCTTGTTATATTACACAATTTCGTAATAAAAGATTTGGTACAGACTACCAGCTTCTAAAAAAGGGGCATTACTTCTGCCGAACCCTGTATTTCAATTCTAAGTTCCACAGAAAATAAAATGATAAAATGTTAGAAACTATCACTTCAAACATATGAGTATCACTTAGAATTATATCTTATTTGATACATTTGATACCTGTCGTCTTAATGAAGTTGCATCCACAGCAGTCATGTCATCTGAAGTCCCTTCAACTGCTGAATCTGCATTTAAAATGCCATACCTAGCATGTAAGAAATAAGAATATGATTTAATATTATTAGAATAGGCCTAAGCATACCTGGAAAGTCAAGTAACATATGTGATGCTCAAAGAATTGTTCAGAAGACTGGTATTTAACAATATGAATCCCTAAAATATTTTATAATTTGAATAAAGGAATGAAAAAGAAAAAAGCTTAAGATAATAATTACCTTCAATATTAAAAAAGTGTCCTGACCCTTTCAGAATGAGAAAAAACCCTGACTTAAAACATAAATAAGGAGACACTTTTCAACTCAGAAGGACTAGCATCATTAAAAAGGGTCCCGGGCTAAAAAGATTTGAGAGCTATCCCTCTAGGATATAACAATATATAATTCTTACACAAACCTACATCCATGTGGGTTCCATAGGAGTCCCTGCTGAGACTCACGGGCAGGGACACTACGTCCAGCTGAAAATATGAGACTGATCATTATTTATTTCACTGCCTCCTCCTTCTCTCATTGCCTCTGCTCTTTGCCATTTCTACTCTTTACTTCTTATTTCCAGTTATTGACTCTCTACTTTGTCTCCCTTAGAAGCAATTATAAAATCACTTGAACACATTGTGCCACTACATTTAGATCCAGATTTGTGTCGATAATAAATAATTAAGAGCCTCCAGAGAAAGTATATTAAAAAGTACTTCTTGTTCAAATGCAGTTGTGCCTAAAAAGAGCAGTGATTTTTAAATGACAATAAATTTCCGAGAAACAAATACACATAAATGCTATTCTTCCTCTCACTTGGATTTCCACTTTTTAGATATAGTTTAACAGCTTTATTGAGATACAATTTATGTACTGTGCAATGCACCTCACATGTTTACATCCTTACTATTTTAATCCTGTATGGTTATTATAGTATAAGCTTTTCTGAATGATAATATAAAAAAACTGAATTTAAAAGTTATTCTTATACAATCTATGGAGTTGGCACATGAACTGTACATTTAATATTTCAAACAAGTCCCCATTATAAAAAGCACATTGTCACACAAAGGGGTATGAAGAGAATTATACTTTTCATTCATACATGTCAAAGGCAAGTCTATTCAGAAAATCCTTTTGTTTCAAATACCACCAAAAATAATCCAGAAATACTTTAATAGTGCAGTGTCATCACTCTGAACATGGATGGCAAGTAGGCAGGTTGCAGTTTCAATGACAGAAGGTGCGTACCGATGCTAGACAATCTAGAACAGTCCCTAAATATGTTTCTGAAGGCTAAATTAACTTGCTTTCTTCTTAACTGCCTTTCTTCATAGGACAGATAAATATCTTGGTATATCAACAATAACGAACCAGGTAGAGAAGCAAGCTACTAAATTAGTAGATGCTGGAATTCTGGCTTCACAAACTTCTGAATTAATTATTCTTTTGAATGTTAAGACAGAATTATTAAACAATTAGTAGAAAAAATAAGGGTTGAAGATTCCTCCTTTATACTTCATGCTCAAAATAAAAACTTTCTATTTCCGTGGGGTCACAAATGAGGTGGGTAATTAAAAAATAGGACCTGGACTGAACATACAGAATGAAGTATAACTGAAAGGATTACGCACAGTTTAAACCCTTAATTACCTAAGGTTTTCAGTATCTCTAAAGGAAATCTTCATTTGCAAAGAAATCTGAGGATATGGCAAAAACACTTTACCTATACAATTCAACTTAAAATAACAAACAAACAAAACATTACCATGTGTTTTACATTAAAAACTGTATTTATAAAAACTAAAAACTCTATAAGAAATATTAAGTCAGATTACTGGCTGAACTTCCACAGAGAGATAAAAGGATCACACACTTATTAGAAACATACAAGGGAAAACCTAACATGGATTGAGTTAATGTTGTAAAAAGAAACAAGCTAGCATAGTGGTAGGACACCACTAGTGCACACCTCAATTCTTCTGACCTGAATTCACCAATAACGAGAAACTTATGTTTCCTTCTTCTCTTGCCCAAAATGAATGTGCCAGGTTCCACTCATAGCTAAAATAATGCTACCAGTTTTAAATTCTACTGCTACAGATAATATATGTCTGCTGAAAATAAATATCACTGGCTCTGAAAAAAATCACAGTAATGTTATCTGTGAATACCAATGAACTTTTTTCACCCATGAAGATGGGAAATGGATTTTGGGCTTCTGAGCACAGTATATTTGAATGTGCACTTCCTTACATCTGTCCTTGTGCCTGGCAGAAGAGAGCATTACCCAGGTCAAGCATAAGTGAAAGTGTGAAAGGGGCAACAATAAGAGAAAAGCTTATATCAACAAATGACAGAAATTCTTTAAACTACTAATAAATTCCCTTTATAAACATTTAACTTCCCCCAAATGTCAACGCTGATTTCCCAAATTTAAGATAACATTATAGATAATTAACTAAAAAGAAAAAGCTGGACAGAACCTCAGGCAACAATTAAAATGATGCACATAAAACGAGATTTAAGAGATTTTTGCTGTGTTAGCATGATCTCCTATAAGCTATTAAAACTGCACTGAAAATATGTCAGCTACATGATACTTTACCATCATTGTTAAGCATTTTCCTTCTTTCTCTGGTGGCCGAATATTCTGAATGACTACTCACTGTTCTCAGAACAAAGCAGGATGTACTCAGAGAAAAGCCACACAAGTTCAAGCCATAATATAAAGACAAGGCTACTACATGCGTGACAGCCGGCAAAATACACATTCAGTCAACTATTTACCCTGGTAATTACAAAGTCTCAAAATTTACCTGACATTGTCATGATGAGGATTAGAGGTGGCGGCAGCAGACCCACCACGCAACACAGGTCTAAGGCAGGTTTTTGCAGAAGGCACAAGACAGAACCAGGAAACAAAAGTAATAAAATGAAAGCAAAAAACAAGACAAATACATGTTAAAGAGGATTATATTGTATGTTTCAATACAATATAATATATTTCAAATACTTTAAATATCTGTGTCTCACATGTCCTCTATTTTATGATTTTCATAAATTTCGTATCTTTTAATGAGTTAAACAACAAAGGGAATCTATCTATATTTATATAACAAAATAGTACCAACATGTAATTTTGGGTGGGGGGGGCTTGCATTTTCATTTATGAAATTCAAGACAGAGGACAACTATTTAAAGAGTATTATCTCTCTATTCTCATTGGAAAAAAATTCACCATCAATTTTAGAAGCATGTGGAGAACTGGTTAGTAGCACCTGCATGATCATGGTTGCTCATCTGATATCAACAGCTCTATCCTGAAGACTAAAAATTTCACATCACTCCCATTTTCCATAATTGCTTCCTTATCACCTCATTAATTTTGATTAGTCCTGATATCTTAATGTAGCTGTGCCTCACTCAAACCCTCAGCTCTCCAGAGCCCAAGTCCAAGCCGCAGTTCTGGAGCTGAAAAGACAGGGAGTATGTCTGGGGGACATACTACAGCACATCACAGGAAGTGCTGTCCAATACCCAGTGTGATCTTGAGAGGCAACCAGGAGTGACATACAGGGCTGTGGGAAATGAAGGCTAAGGTGCACTGGAAAACTTTGTGGGGATTTTCACTTTGTCTCAGTATATATTGTTTCTAGAGGACAATTTGTTTCTTACCTAGGTAAGCCGTAACCTTTTTCCAATAATTTTTTTTTTTTTTTAATCAGAAAACCAAAGCTCCACAAGGTCACTGGTCAATTCCCCATAAAGTAACCAGCAATATTTACTAAACAGAGAAAGGAGGTTGGAGTATAGAATCCACATAACGATTTTAAGAATTACTACTCTATTTTGAATATCTCAATCTCTAAATAGTGATCAGGTTTTACTTAAATTTAAATGTCAAGGCAAATCTTAATTATAGTAAACTTTGAATAACAAATGCACAATTTTATTTTTTATTTTTTTGTAAGTTGGCTTACAAGGACCTTGACTATAATACAAATCACTATTTTATGTCAATTCAATTTATTCAAGAAAATTTTCCTGTTTAGCTTGTACATTTCCTAAAAGCACTAGCAGTGCTTAAATTTCTGGAGCCTAGAAGATAAGAGAT
>PVKE010042195.1:0-13802 GCA_004027555.1 Craseonycteris thonglongyai | reverse complement strand
TTTTTTTTTTTTTTTTTTATTGTGTCTTAGCTTTTTTTTTCCCATTGATTATTTTAGTTTGATGGTGTTTTTGACTGCTTTTTCTGTTTTCTCTTCTTGTATTTTTTTTTTGAAACATATTATTTTATATTTTTATTTCTTTATTTATTTATTTTTGAAAGAGAGAGAGAGATACAGAGACAGAGAGAGATACAGAGACAGAGAGAGAACTGAACTGGGGGAGCTCCCAGTTCAGCATATGGTTCCGCACGGGCCGGGGCCGGGATTTGATCCCCGGTCCTCGGCGCTGCAAAGTGAGCGCTTAACCCACTGAGCCATCGCGGCTTCCCCTCTTCTTGTATTGTATGTGTCCCGGTTCTAAGTTCTTTTTCAGTGGTCACCATGAACTTTATATAAAAGAAAAGTTCATTTATGCAGTGGTTCCTTTTCTTAAGGATGTTTCTTATCTCCATTCTCTTTGAAAACTTAAGACTTTATTTCCTCCCTTTTTTATATTTTTGTTGTTCCAGTTTATCCCTATTTACTTTTACTTTCTATTTCAGGTCCAGTTGCCTCCTTCAGTATTTCTTTAAATGCTGGCCTTGTGCTGGAGAATTCCTTCAGTTTTTGTATGTCTGAAAAGGTCTTTATTCCTCCTTCATATCTAAAGGATAACTTTGCTGGATTCTCCTTTAATATTTTGAATACTTTGTTCCATTCCCTTCTGGCTTGTAGAGTTTCTGGTGAGAAATCTGATGATAGTCTGATGGGCTTTCCTTTATAGGTTATGGTATTCTTTTTTCTGGCTGCCTTGAGGATTCTTTCTTTGTCTTTGACCTTTGATATCTTCGGTATAATGTGCCTTGGAGAGGGTCTATTAGGACTCAAGTAGCTAGGGGTCCTGTTTTCTTATTGGATTTGAGATTCCAGTTCTTGCCATAGATTTGGGAAGTTCTTATCTACTATTTTTCTGAGTAAATTCTCTGTGCCCATCTCGTCCTCTGCTCCCTCTGGAATACCTATTATTCTTAAATTATTTTTTCTAATGGAGTCAGATAGTCCTTGTAGATATCTTTCATTTCTTTTAGCTTTTAGGTCTCTTTCTTCTTCCTTCTGTGACATTTCCAAATTTTTGTCTTTGATATCACTAATTCTTTCCTCCATCTGATCAGCTCTGCTTCCTGTGCTAGCTATTTTATTTTTTTATTTCTTTTATTGTGTTGTTTATCTCCAGAATTTATATTTGCATATTTTTCATAGATTCAGTTTCCTTTCTGAGATCACTTAGCTCCTTCTGTGTACTCCGCCAGCTTTCTTTGATCTCTTTGAGTATTTTTATAATTGCAGCCTTGAATTCTGTCATTAGCTCATATAATTCCATATCTTCAAGTTCCTTTTCTGGAGATTTTTCTTTCTTTTTGAGCTCCTTTGTTCAAAGGGGTATTCATCGCTGTTGGAGCATTTCATTTCCTGGACATGAAGACTGTTCCCCTGGTAGATGTGAAGGTATCTTTGTTTTACTTCCTAGCTGGTGTTAGTGTCTTAAAATATTTTCTCTTATTTATTTGGTTTTCTCATAGTGGGAGACTTCCTAGAAGGTGGGCTTCTCTTTGACTCAGTCACCCTGGTCTCTGTATGCCTCCTCTTTGGGAAGGTATGGTGGGCGATAGTGTTCTGTGCCTCAGATCTCACTGGTGTCAGAAGCTGCCACACCAAGATCCCTCTGCTGGCTTCAGTGGGAAAGGTGGGGGCGGGGCACAGGTCTGTCTGCCTCACAGGGTAATGGTGGCTTCCCTCTGCTGGCTTCAGCGGGAAGAGTTGGGGCAGGGTTTGTTGGAAAAGGCACAGGCCTGATTGCAGTCACAGGGTAATGGCTGCCTCCCAGCAGCAGCTCACCAAAGGCAGGCTGCGGGTGAGGCCCATGGGGCAAGCCCTGGGAGACAGCAAGGGGAAGTAGCCATGCTCCATGTCCAAGGCCACACAGTGCACCAGTCTGGGCCCCACCTCACTGAGGGCCACTCTGTGCCTCAGGCGCCAACACACTCCTGGTGTTGGCACTCAAGCCACCGGAACACCCACCTCCGGCTCCAGTTGTGGGCCTCACGATTTGCAGGCTCCCATCTCCAGCCGCCTGACCCAAGTGCCAGCAGCTGGATCCTCACTCCAGTCACCCACACCGATCTCTGGCTGCTGCTGGTGCTTCGCTCTGGCCTCCTTCACCACACTATGTTCACCCTCACCGCGCAACCGCTGCTCCCTCCGCACTCCCACCGGGGCCTCTTGCCACAGTCAGCCACCACCTTTTCCATCCACCCTGCGTTCTGGCCATCTGTGCCTCCGCCTCTATTGTTCCAGGCCTCCAACCTGTCCAGAGTCACTGTGCACCTTGACTCGTGCCCCCACGCTCCCACCTCAGTCAAGTCTCTCCCCTGCTGGTCGCCGGGTCAGCCTTTGGGTCGATCACTGTGTTGGTCTCCGGGTTGCACTCCGCGGCCGGTCTCCGCACTGCTCTCTTTCTTTCTCTCTCTCTGGCCTCCTTTTCTCCAGCTTTAGGTATTTTCTTGTGATGAGTGGGTTCCTCAGCTGAGGCTATGTGTTGCTTAGGGACTCTGTGGTTGGACTTTAGTTGTTTAAACTGTCTTTCCAGGAGAGGTTTCAAGAGTTCCTCTCACACCGCCATCTTGATGAGGTCCATAAGTGTTACTTTCAAAGCTAAAAATATGGAATGATACTCAGATGTTCAGTTTGTGCTTGTTTTTTGCTGTAATAATCAGTTCTGAGTTGAGCTAGAGCTAAGCACACACAGATTTCATTTTCAACTGAGATGAAACCATTCCAATCCTTGCCTTCATATTTGTCGAGTAAGGCAGAGCTTTCCTTCAAGTGTGGGAAGGGGAACAGATAGCAGCACACTGGGTGTCACAGTTCTGTGAATGGTAGGATTTTTTTTTTATAATAAAGAAATCTGGATCTTACCTAGGCCACCTTGAATGTTTGATAGGACTGCAGCTCTTAAAGTTCTTTCTCTTGACTCAAAGTCATGTTCTCAGACTGGCCAGGAGGGTCTTTCACTCAGCCATACAGTTGTGTTGAAAAGAGGAAAACACTGTTCAGTTTTGTCCAGCCACTTCCCAGGTTGCTTTCTGTAAGCCGCAGGATCTGCTGATACCCATCCTTACTTTCAAGCACAAGCAGTAGTGGGAATATTAAAAAATTTTCTTTTTCCCCTTTAAATTGAGGCAAAATTCACATAACGTAAGCATCACCATTTTAAAGTCTAAAATTTAGTGTTTTTTTAGGACATTCACAGTGCTGTGCAACCATCACCAAACTGTACTTCCCCATTAGTTGCCCCCGCTACCACCTCAACCCCTGGCAACCACTGTACTACTTTATGGCTCTAAGTATTTGATAGTCTAAGGCCAGTGGTACTCAACCTTATTGGTACCAGGGACTGGTTTCATGGAAGACAATTTTTCCACAGACCAGTGGCAGGTGGTGGGGGGATGGTTTTGGGATAATTCAAGGGAATTACATTTATTGTCCACTCTATTTGTTTCTATTATTATTACATTGTAATATGCAATGAAATAATTTTACAGCTCGCCATAATGCAGAATCAATGGGAGCCCTGAGCTTGTTTTCCTGCAATTAGATGGTCCCATCTATATCCCTCTGTAATCCCTAAATCCCTCACATGTGAAGCTCATAATAGGGTTCTCACTTCTATGAGAATCTAAAACCACTGCTGATCTGACAGGAGGTAGAGCTCAAGCTGTAATGCAAATGATGGGGATCAGCTGTAAACCAGATAAAGCTTCCCTCTCTCACCTGTCGCTGCTCACCTTCTTCTGTGTGGCCCGATTCCTAACAGGCCACAAACCAGTACCAGTCCATGGCCCAGGGGTCGAGGATTCCTAATCCTAGGGACTATAAAAGGGATCCTAAAATATGTGACCTCCTTTGTCTGGCTTCTTTCACTTAGAATAATGTTTTCAAGGTTCATTCATGTTGTAGCATGTATCAGTACTTAATTCTTTTATTATTATTATTTTTTTTTGGCTGAATAATATTGGTTGTCTGTTATACCATATATTATTTATCCATTCATGAGTTGATGGGCATTTAGGTTGCTTCCACTTTATGGCTACCATGAGTAATGTTGTTCTATGAACATTGATGTATAAGTGTTTGTGTAAGCTCTCAGAATTGCTAGGAAGTATGCTGTCCATCCTTTGTACACCTGATTACCACCGGTAGGATTTTAATGAAAAACAAAATTCAGCCAATTTGTTGATATGTTTCTTTCATGAATGGGAGGTATATTCCTTCACAGTAAATATTGTAAAGGCCATTTTTTTCAATGTAACCTATTCATTGTGGTAAAATTGCACTTGTGTTTTAGTTACTTAAGTTATTTCCCATTCATACTCCTGTATTTATTTCATTAAAGTTAAATATTAGTGCTTGTCATGTTCTTGAACTCTAATATATGTGCGCACATATATTTAAATTTGTTTTTATTCATTTTTTTTACTGTTGGTAGGAATTATTTTTTGTTTTTGAGATAAATAAGATGATTTTTTTTTCTAGAGCGTCCAATACCCTTTGATCATATGATGTACGAACATCTTCAGAAATGGGGGCCAAGGAGGGAAGAAGTGAAATTTTTTCTTCGACATGAGGATTGCCCAGCTGAGAGCAGTGAACACGGTAGATAAATGCTTCCCCCATCTGTTCATCACTTTTGCCATAAAAATTTTTTTTTAAATAGGAATAAATAGGAATAAATAGTAAAATAAATTATTCATGCTGTTTTTCCCCCCTTCACTCACAAGTAGTGAGAGGAGGAGCTAGTATTACAGGTTTCCTTAACCTCTGTTATTTCAGTTTACAATTATTGCATGCTCTTTAGGCACCAAGCTCTTACTTCCTTCTTAGGATTGGAAGTCAGACATGTGAGGGAGACCTGCTGTTTGAAAGAATTGCTTTTGATAAATACCAGATGGAACAAATATCTAGATTTTGAGAACAAATAAAACCATGAAAGGGTTAGAAAATTTCATGGAAATATATATTTATATTTTTTATGGTGAACAAGACTTTTCTAAGTATATACTAAATCATAAAAGAGGAGGCAGTCTGAATTATTAAAAAAACAAAAGGGGAAGCCAAGATATCTCAGCAAGTTGAACACTCGCTTTACAGCCCGGGGACCGAGTATTGAATCCTGGCCCCGGCCCGTGTAGACCCATATACTTAACTGGGGTGTGCTTCCCATGTGCAAGGCCCCCAGCCTGGTTCCCGCCCTGTGTGGTCCCCGCCCACCTGTGTGGAACAAAACCATGTCAAAAACTGATGACGTATAGCTAAGGAGACTGCTGTGGATTCTCACCTTCTCTCTGTCTCTCTCTGTCTCTGTCAAAAAACAATAAAACTTAAAAAAAAAACAAAAAAAAAACTTCATGACAATAACCACCCTAAACAAAGTCAAATGACAAATTATAAACTTGAAATCAGTATTTATGGCTCATATTTCAAAAGGATAGTTTTGTTTTTTAACATATAAAGAGTTTCTAAAACCTGATTTAAAAAAATGTAAAAAGAGAGCAAAAATGCACATACATGCAGTTCACAGAAAAGGAAATATCCATAGCCCAGGATATATGAAAAGATGTTCAGCATTACCCCTAATAAAGAAACGCAGGGACAACACTGAGCTATGCTGTTTCACCTGTCACACTGGCAAGGATTAGAACATTTAGTAACAGAGTGGTGGTGAGGGAATTGAGGACCAAGCTCTCTTCCACCTTGCTGTGGCAATGTCAGTTGGCAGCTTTTGTAGAGTGCAATTTGGTAATATTACAAGAGCACAAAACCTTGCACCCAGCACTCTCACTTTTGAGAGCTTATTCAAAAGCTGTGCCCACACACAGACAAAATGATGTACACTCGTGGAGAGAGACATCCTAAATGCCTACAGAGCAGTAGCCTAAAGAAATCCTGGTACAGCCAAACAATGGACTCCTGTCAGCCATGATAGCAAAGCTCTATGCCCTCACCCACCCCATCTCCTGGACACTACAGTGCACAGGTGCTACCTTCTGTGTGACAGACAGCAGAGGAACTGTGTATGTCTATTGTGGCATGTGTGAAAGATCTTTGGAAGGACAGTAAAAAACTGGTAACACTGCTAACCTGGGGGAGTGGCAGTGGGCCAAGGGAGGGAGGGAAAATAGTTTCTTGGGTACCTGCTTGTTCCTTTTGCATTTTGAACCATGGGGATATACTGCCTCTTTTTTTTTTTTTTAATTA
The DNA here is from genome assembly GCA_004027555.1 of Craseonycteris thonglongyai. Lineage (NCBI taxonomy): Eukaryota > Metazoa > Chordata > Mammalia > Chiroptera > Craseonycteridae > Craseonycteris > Craseonycteris thonglongyai. Next base: position 7,508 of record PVKE010042195.1, on the reverse strand, counting down.
TTAAATTTATTGGGGTGACATTGGTTGGTAAAAATTACATAGGTTCTAGGTATACAATTCTACATTACATTGTCTGTGCATTGCATTATGTGCTCACCCCCTCTTTTTTAATTAAAATTGGAAGACAATAAGGGAATCTTTGTGGGTTTTTTTTGAAAGCATATACACTGGGTAGTTAAGAGACCCTTAACTTGTTATTTAACAGTGATTGTGTATTATTTGTGGTATTAAAATAAGTCAACAATCAGGATATCCTTTTGTAAGAAGAATATTTCTTGCAAATTATCCCCCTTTCTTTGTATTTTATACTAAAGCACATTTTGCCCCTAGACTAGAACCGGGAGCTGGTGTGATGAGTTAGGGTCAAGCCACCTGGGTTTGGCTCGGGCCTTGCTGCTTGCTTGGTATGGGCTTTGGGCAAGTGACTCCCCTTCCCTGTACCTCCATTTCCCTGTTTGCAGGGTGCATAGGGCAGTGGTGGGGTGAAGAGGTGCACAAGTGAAGTGCTCACTAAATGTTAGCTCTTAACTGGTTTCTGACCCCAAAATCAAGGTCATCAAATTTCTGCTTCCCCCATCAGAGACTAAGTAGCAACTGGTATAATACTAGTGTTGTGTTTTTTATAATATTCTAGTTTCTTGATGATTTGTTGTTTGGGAGAGGCAGCAATTACAGAATTTTGAATTAAGCTGAATTACCTTATTAAAAATACAAAGAATAATTAAAAATTTAATTTACCCTATAAACTGATAGATGCCATAGTCTAGGCTAAGGGGTATGTGTGATTTCTGCTAACAGAAAACTGCTCTAGATTTTATTAAATGACTGTTCACTTGTGTGCCATGTTACCGACATTTACTTAGCCTCTTTTTTTGTCATCACCCCCAAAGGACCCTCTTTTGAACATTGTTCTTATTTATCTCCCATCTTTCCCATCAGATATACTGTATGTCTGTGTATATAGTATATTTTTGCTTTATATGTAAAAAGAGTAAGATTTTTTTATCCCTCAAATACCAGTCTTTGCCCCTTTGGGAGCGATGTCACCCTTTTTGAGAATGCATGGTTTAAGATGAAGCAATACTTCCATAATTATTATTTTTTTTTAAAGATTTATTTTTATTGTTTTTGACAGAGAGAGAGAGAGAGAGATACAAAGACAGAGAGAAGGAGGAGGGCCCAGAAGAGTCTCCATAGTTGCACATCATCGGTTTTTTCACGTAGTTTCATTCCACAGGTGGGCATGGGGCTGCACAGGGCAGGAACTGGGCCGGAGTCTCACCCCGGTGAGAACCGAACTAGGGCCACTCCCCTGTGCAGCATATGGGTCCGCATATGCCAGGACCGGGATTCGATCCTCGGTCCCCGGGGCTGCAAAGTGAGCTCTTAACCCATTGAGCCATCCCAGCTTCCCCTTAATTTTCTTCAAAGTTTTCAAAGTACTAATAATAGGAAAGAAATAGAAAAACAGTGTTTTTCTGTCTTTTATTGGCATTAGGTTCATGACCCTTTGAAGTCATGTATGGTAGGTAATAAAGCAGGCTCTGGAGTGTGAGGACTTTCAAAATAACATCAAGTAAAAACTGGAGGGAGGTGTGGAGGAAGAGCAGGCAGTTGTGTATGTAACTTGAGTTGCACCTGAACTTGTGCATCACACCTTACTTTGTTTAAAAAATGATAGGATGGGATGCTGGGATGGCTCAGTGGGTTAAGCTTTCGCTTTGCAGCCCCAGGGACCCAAGGATTGAATCCCGACCCGGCCTGTGTGGGCCCATATGCTGAACTGGGGCATGCTCCTCATGTGGGAGGCCTCCAGCACAGTTCTCGCCCTGTGCAACCTCCACCAACCTGTGTGGAATGAAACCATGTCGAAAACTGATGATGTACAACTATGGAGACTGCTCTGGGCCCTCCCCCTTCTCTCTGTCTCTCTCTGTCAAAAACAATAAAATAAATCTTTAGGGGAAGCTGGGATGGGTCAGCAGATTGAGCGCTAGCTTCACAGCCCTGGGGCCAGAGGATCTAATCCCGGCCCAGACGGACCCATATGCTGAACTGGGGTGTGCCCCCAGTTCAGTTCTTGCCGGGGGCCTATGTGGGAGGCTCCTGGCCCAGTTCCTGCCCTGCGCAGCCCTGCACCCACCTGTGGAATGAAACTATATGGAAAACTAATGCTGTCATCTATGGAGACTGCTCTGGACCCTCTCCCTTCTCTCTGTTTCTGTCACTCTGTCAAAAAATTAAAAATAAATAAATAAAATCTTTTAATAAATAAATAAAATAGCAAATGACAGGACATGCAGAGAACTTTTATACTTTACATTTGAAGCCCTTTTTAAAAAATGTTTTGCTATGTGGAAAAACCACGGATGTGCAACTATGGAGACTGTTCTGGGCCCTCCCCCTTCTCTCTATCTCTGTCTCTGTATCTCTCTCTCTCTCGCTCTCTATCAAAAACAATAAAAATAAAAAAATAAATCTTTTAAAAATGTTTTAATTTTTAATGAACAAAGGAGATTCTTAAGACAGCCCAAATTGAAATGGTATCCCACCTCAGTTTTAACACTGCTACTGAAGATGAGTTTTGTGCATCAGTTTTTTCATTATGGATATTAAGTTCTATTTTAGTCTTTTCTAACATATAAAAGCCGTTAAAGTTTTTAAATAAAAATTTAATGTAAAATATGTGCATATAAAATTTACCTTTTTGACCATTTTTAAGTGTTAGAAAACTTTTGATATCAGTTTCAAGATTCTGAAATAGAATGTTAGAAGAAAAAAATTTAAACAACTTTTTATACATAGATTATTGTAAAACATTTTTTTAACTATACTACGTTGTGACTTGTTCAGCCTGGAATTTTATACTTGTGTTCAATAATTATTTGAATAAGGGAAGAAATGGGAGAATATTGGTTTTCTAGTATGTCTTTTAGTAAATTTGGTCTCTTCATTTCTTTAGGTGGCCGTCAGACCCAAGAGCAAAGAACTCAGAGAAGTGTAATAAATGTACCTGGAGAAAAACGTACTGAAAATGGGGTGAGCAACAGTGAATTATATTAGTTTTTGAAATTGCTTTTTACAGGAACTAATGAGTTTGGGTTACAATTTATTCTTAAAGAGTTATTTGGGGGGTAGAAATGATAATTTCTGTTGAATATTTCAAAACTTTTTATGACTTTATAAAGAAGCAGTCACTGAGAGGCCTTTCCAATTCACACCCTGGATAGCCTAAAGTGGAGATGTGCTCTCTGTGCTGTCACATGTTGCTGCCCACGGCACATCCGGGAGCAGTAGCTGCTACCTCTGTGCATGCAGCAGTGGCTTCTGACCTTTCTGTCAGGTTTGCAAAGACAGAATGGCTGGTGGGCTGACATCTTCACAGTTGTCTCCAGGAGAAAGAGCTTCCTTTGTCATAATGTATAGAATCAGAGAACAGGCCTATCCGTTGACTGTAGCTGAGGAGGGGTGTCTCAGTGGGGGGTTCTTTCTAAGACATGTTGGTGCATATTAATAAAAAAGAAATGAGCGGGTAAGGGAATTTTCACCATGGTCTTTCCCAGAAATTTTAATAATTTTTCCAAATAATTTTAAGGCAAGTGACGTCCTAGCATAGTGCTTGGAATAGCTAGATACTAGTAAAGAGCACAGTCTGGAGTGCAGGGGGCCCATACTCCAGCACTGGCTTCAGAACTCTCTAGCTAAATTGGAGCAAGTTACTGTGCCTCTTTACTTCCCAACTTACTGTTACTGCATTGCTATTTTATTTCTTTTATTGGCTATGGTCGTGACTTTAAATGATAGACTTACGGTAAGTCTCTTTCTTTGTACTATCAACTTTTAATCATATCTCTGTCTCCCTCTCTGTAAGACCCCTTTCTCCATCTCCATGTACCACCTACTTTCCAGCTTTTTCAGCTGTACTTTTATGTTGTTGGGATTGATAATATGTTATACTGTTATCTAACTGTAATTGAGCCTCTTGTCCTTTGTCTATAGGTAGGTTATAGGGTGAAAAGTTAGCAGTGTTTATTATCTTACATTTCGCAGATCTCCACTGCAGAGCCAAGTGGTACTTAGATTATATTTTCTTCTCTTGGGTTCCAGAGTCCTCATCCTATACACTCAGGAGAACTCCTGCTAATGTCAGGATTATGGATTTTCCTTCCTTCTCCTCCAGTTTCCAAAGATCATTCCTGAAATTCCCTTTCACTTCTACTATCTGCTGTACCTGTCCACTCCAAATCTCGAGCCTCTGTTGGGCTCTGTCAGGTATATTTGCTTCAGAAAGTTTTAAAATAAAAAGGCCCAGCCCCTAATGGTAGAACTTTTGATTCAGTATGTCTAGGATGGGACCTGGAACCTCCCCACATGACTCTCTTCCCCTGTCAAGTTCAAGAACACCCACACTACTGCACACATTGTCACAAGCTTTCAGAACTTAGTTGTCCAACAGGATTTTTTTTTTTTTTCAGTGGGTCCGCCTGGGCCGGAGCCAGGATTCGATCCTCGGTCCTCGGGGCTTCAAAGCGAGCACTTAACCCGCTGAGCCATCCCGGCTTTCCCCTCAACAGGATTTTGAAGGTCCTTTTGGGTTCTAAGATTTCCCATGGGGAAGCCGGGATGGCTCAGTGGGTTAAGCGCTCACTTTGCAGCCCCGGGGACTGAGGATCGAATCCTGGCCCTGGCCGCGGCCCGTGTGGATCCATATGCTGAACTGGGGAGTTCCCCCAGTTCTGTTCTCTCTCTGTCTCTGTATCTCTCTCTCTCTCTCTCTCTCTCTCTCTCTCTCTCTCTCTCTCTCTCTCTCTCTCCCTCTCTCTCTCCCTCTCTCCCTCTCTCTCTGTCAGAAAAAAAAAGGTTTCCCATGGCCTGAACTTCAGAGAAGGTGAAATATATTGAGTAGACTTTGTAGTGAGGTGGGGTGTACATATATACTTGTACAATCAAGGAAAGAGATTTGGAAGGAAAGGGTTCCAATGGTATAAGAAAGTGAGTTTTGATGTGATGAGCCTATGATCTTTTCTTCTCTGATGAAGTTGTTTTTTATTAATATAGAGATGATGTTTATATTTTAAGATCAACAAAACTGAAACTTGAAATCAAAATTTAAAATGTTTATTGGGGGTGGGGGAGGTGGGAGTGGACACCAGATATATGGTGATGGAAGGGGAGCTGATTCTGGGTGGTGGGCACATAATGCAATGCATGGGTGATGTGATATGGAGTTGTACATCCAGAAACTATCTAATTGTTACCAGTCAGTGTCACCCCATTAAATTTAACAATAATTATATATATATATATATATGTGTGTGTGTGTGTGTGTGTGTTTGCATCCTTTATGTGAGCTCATAATTAGAAGAAGGTAGAGAGCTAGTCTAGAGGTATAAATTTTTGCTGGAAGCATTCCATCAAGATGTTACTGTATTTTATGGCACACACACCTCCCTTTTAGGCCTAATAATGCTTTAAATTTGTAAAGCACTTTATTGTCTACAGAGCACTTTTTTATACACCTGTAATGTTAATAAGATGTTAGAAAACATCTTTCTCCAAAAATGTTTTTGTGCACACCCTAGCTATAGAATAATGGCACACTGAACCTTGTGGCCTTGTGGGCAACAGGATCCAGGAATGGATCAGGCAGCAACTGAGGGAGGAGGGACATGTGAGCTGGGAGACAAGGACAGGTACAGAGTTGGTGTGATTCTTGCCCATTAGCAGCTGCTGAGGCAAGAGGCTGGGATTTTCTACTGTCCAAAATACTTCAGGTCAACAAGTCAGGTTGTCTAAGAAATAAGGCCCAGACCTCATCGGCAGCACTTTTGATTCAGTATGTCTGTCCTGGGCCTAGAAAATACCCATGTAACTCTTTCCCTGCTGGATTTGGACCCCCAAGCTACATGCACACATTGTCACAAGCTTCCAGAACTTACTTGAACAACAGGATTTTGAAGATCTGGTGTGAATTTGTGCTACAAAGGTAAATCAGTTTATTCTCATTGTATATGCCTGTGTCAGTCCCCAAGACCACCCCAGTGTCATTGCTAGGAGGACTCACAGGACTCAGAATGTAGTGGTTCTTATGGCCGTGACTCACTACAGTGAGAAGATACAGAGCTAGATCAACAGAGGAAGCGGCATATGGGGTGAAGTCTAGAGGCAATGTAGCGCAGGATCCCAGGAGTCCTCTCTCAGTGAATTCACACAGGACACTCAGTTCTTCCAGCAGCAAACTGATGAGATGTGTGAATGTTGTCCACCAGGGAAGCTCATGGTACCCAATACCTGGCTTTGGACTGGGAACCCTCTCCTGCAGGCAGCCTCTATCCATCAGGTACCAGAAGAAAAGTGGGCATTTAACAGAAATATATCATTTACACACACAGTGTAGATGCAGGGAGCCACTCTTATTAGTTGTGGGAATGGTGGGGACCCTCTCAAAGTCTTAATTTCCCAGGGGGCAGCATGCAGGCCTCCTCTCGAAGGAGAGCGGTCTCGGGCTTGCTGTGTGACTCTGTCTGACAACACTGTTTCAGTTCTTGTCCTGGAGCACTGTCCTGCTTCCTCAGCCAGCCAGGCCAAAATCAGGGGCAGTTTCTACTTTGTCCTTGTACATCCAGTGAGTTGCCAAGGTTAGTTGATCCTTCCCAGTTTTCTTCTAAGAGCTTTATAGTTTTAGCTCTTATATTTAGGTCTGTGATCCATTTTGAGTAAAGTTTTGGGTATGGTGTGAAGTAGGGTCCACATACATTCTTTTACATGCAAATACCCTGTTATCCTAGCACCATTCAGTGAAAAGATTATCCCCCCCCCCGCCCCCACATTGAATTGTCTTGGCACCTTTGTCTGAACAGTGGACCATAAATACGAGAATTATTTGTGGAAGCATTTATTTTTTTTTATTTTTTATTTTTTTTTAAATGGAAGCCACATTTTAAATATATTTTTATTTATTTATTTATTTTGACAGAGGGGAGAGAGAGAGAGAGAGAGATACAGAGAGAACTGAACTAGGGGAGCTCCCAGTTCAGCATATGGTTCCGCACGGGCCGGGGCCGGGATTCGATCCTCGGTCCCCTGCACTGCAAAGTGAGCGCCTAACCCACTGAGCCATCCCGGCTTCCCCGGAAGCATTTATTATGACTATGATCACTCAGTCCCCCTGTTTTCCATGTGGTATGTGCTTATCATCTCCCAGGCCATACAGCATTTCAGTTGTCTAGAGCAGGGGTGGCCAACTTTTCTGTACATAAGATCTACTTTTTATCTAAAAAGTGTGTCGCGATCGACTTGTTGTCATAGGCGTAGTCTAAGGGAGAAGAAGGGGTGTGAAATGCATACTATGTTTATACACTGTGTTTCAGTATAAGGTGCATTCCAGCGAGGTATGGGTAGATAAGTAAAATATATGTTCAAAACTATTTTTTATTTTTTAAATCACTTACTAAGTTTTCGAGATATAGGCTCATGAAGAAAATAAATTTCCAGACCCAACTTTTGAT
>PVKE010042194.1:0-13852 GCA_004027555.1 Craseonycteris thonglongyai | reverse complement strand
CGTTGCAAAGCACACACAATGCTTTCTCGCCGGATTTGATGAAGAAGTATTTCAAACTCCATTCTTCTTGAAATTGCCGACACTCATCGTCTATTTTTCTTTTCCTCTTCTCGGCCATCGTTGGGCACTAAAATAAAGTGACTTCAACATGAATAGATAGTGAAACTGAAAGTATCTTGCACACAATATTGCTCAAAAACCTGATTATGCGAACTAATTTTGTCGCTTTTTATAGCTGCAAACGACCCCAAACAATTTTTAAAAATTCTTATGATTTCTTAAGTTAAACTTACCTGAATATAGTCTGCAAATATATCCACTTATGGTAGAGCGATTGTTGCTTTTAATGTTTCCTCTTCAGAATATTCGGAAAATTCTTGTTAAACTAACGACATTCCCAATACTTTATACACACTGGTAAGTAATTACGCGAAGGAAATTATCACTAAATAAAATAGAGTGCAACATGTTTCTCAATTAGACGCTAACTGACACCAACACCTCCTCATCACAGCAGTCAACCGCAACTGGCAAACTGTGATCAAAATAATCAAGTCTTGAACAAGCAGCAAACCATTTAAAAACTCTGCCACTAGATGGCGTTATATCATCTCATTGACTGTGAACAGAAGTAGAAAAAGTAAGTGGCTGATCTTGGCAGGATACACGTAAATTTCCGTAATTTTTTACCGGAGATAAAAAGGTCTCCAGGGGCCAGATGAGAGGGCCTCGCGGGTCGCATCTGGCCCGCGGGCCGTAGTTTGGAAACCCCTGGTCTAGATGTACCACATTTTATTTATCCATTCATCTGTGAAGGGCATCTTGTTTGTTTCTTAGTTCTGGCACTTATGAGTAAAGCTGCTATAAACATCCGTGTGCTGTCTTTGTGTGAACATAAGTTTTCAGTTCTTTCAGGTAAATACTAAGGCGCATGATTATTGGATCATATGGTAAAAATATGTTTAGTTTTGTAAGAAATCACTATCTATCTTCCATGATGACTACGATTTTGCATTTACACAAGCAATGATATTCCATCCACATCCTTGCCAGCATTTGGTAGTGTTGTATTCCCAATTTTGACCATTCTAGTAGGTATCTAAGTGGTATCTCATTTTTGTTTTAATTTACATTTCCCTCATGACATATGATGTGGAGCATCATTTAGTGATCTTAGTTGGCACCTGTATATCTTCTTTGGTGGGATGGTTGTTAAGGTCTTTAGCCCATTTTTTAAGTCAGGTTACTTTCTTGTTGAGGTTTAAAAATTCTTTGTATATTTTGGATAACAGTCCTCTATCAAATGTGTCTTTTGCAGATATTTTCTCCCAGTTTGGCTTATCTTCTCATTTTCTTGACATTGCTTTTCAGAGAGCAGAAGTTTTTTTAATTTTAATGAAGTTTAACTTATCTATTATTTCTTTCATGAGTGGTACCTTTGGTGTTATATCTAAAAAGTCATCATCACATCCAACATCATCTAGGTTTTTTTCTAGGTTGTCTTCTTGGAGTTTTATAGTTTTGAGTTTTACATTTAGGTCTCTGGTCCATTTTAAGTTAATTTTTGTGAAGGGTATAACATGTGTCTAGATTCATTTTCTTTTTTTTTGCATGCGATGTCCATTTGTTCCAGTATCAGTTCTTGAAGAGACTGTCTTTGCTTCATTATATTGCCTTTGCTCCGTTGTCAAAGATCAGTTGACTATATGTATGTGGGTCTATTTCTGGGCTCTTTATTTTGTTCTGTTAATGTATTAATTACTATAGCTTTACAATAAGTCTTGAAATCAGGTAGCATTAGTCCTCTGTAACTTTGTTCTTCTTCAACATTGTGTTAGTTATTCTGGGTCTTTAACCTTTCCATATAAACTGTAGAATCAGTTTGTCGATATCCACAAGATAACTTGTTGGGGTTTGTTTGAGATTGCATTGCATCTATAGATCACATTGGAAAGAAGTAACATCCTTACAATTTTGACTCTTCCTTAACCATGAATATAGAAAACTCACTCTTTTTTGCTTTCATTCATCAGAGTTTTCTGACTTTCCTCATATAGATTTTGTACGTATTTTGTTAAATTTATACCTAAGTATTTCATTTTTTGAATGGTTATCTAAATGCTGTTGTGTTTTTATTTCAAATTTTACTTGTTCATTGCTGGTATATAGGAAAGTGATTTTATTTGTATATTAACCATGTATCCTACAAGTTTGTTATAATCATTTATTAGGTCCAAAAGTTTTTTGGTTCATTTCTTTTGTATCTATTAAATAGATGGTCATGTCATCTTGAACAAAGGCAGTTTTATTTCTTTCTTCCCAATCTGTATAACATTTATTTCCTTTCCTTGTCTTACTATATTAGCTAGAAACTCCAATATGATATTGAAAAGGAATAGTGAGGGCTCATCCTTACCAGAATTGTTGTTAGTGGTAAAGCCTCAAGTATTTCACCATTATGTTGTTAGCTGTTGGGTTTTTTGTAGATGTTCTTTATCAAGTTGAGATACTAGTTCCTCTCTATTCCCAGTTTATTGAGAGTTTTTAATCATGAATGGGTATTGGATTTTCTCAAATTCTTTTTCTGCATCTGTTGATACAATCATGATTTTTTAATAGTCTATTGATATGATTACATGAATTGATTTTCAAATGTTGAAACAATTTAAAAGCATTTTTATAGTGTAAGATAAGTGTGTCAGTAGTCCCTAATATAGTCCCCAGGTTTGATGATTTGCTAGTAGGACTCACAGGACTAAGTTGTACTCATAGCCAAGAGTTATTACAGCCAAGGGACATACAGCAAAATCAGCAAAGGGAAAAGGTGCTTGGGGCATAGTCCAAAAGAAACTAAAAGAAAGCCTCCAAGAGTCCTCTCCTCGTGAAGTCAAACAGGATGTGCCTAATTCCTCCAGCATCAAATTATAATAACATGTGTGAAACATTGTCTACTAAGCAAGCACATTAGAGACTAGATGCTCAAGGTTTTATTGAAGCCTAGTCATGTAGGCACTCTTAGCCTAGCATGTACCAAAATTCCAGATTCCCAGAAGAAAAGCAAGTGTTTAACTTATACCACACTATTTAAATTATAATAACATGTGTGAAACATTGTCTACTAAGCAAGCACATTAGAGACTAGATGCTCAAGGTTTTATTGAAGCCTAGTCATGTAGGCACTCTTAGCCTAGCATGTACCAAAATTCCAGATTCCCAGAAGAAAAGCAAGTGTTTAACTTATACCACACTATTTGTACAGACAACTTAATGCACACTGAACTACTTCTGTCGGTTATGGAATGGTGTGAGCCTTCCTTAAATCCAAGTTTCTAGAAAGCAGTCAAGGGCCACTGGTTGCAAGCAGGCCTTTCTGAGGATAGCTTGCTATGTTAACTCTCTTCTACAGTCTCTGCCCTTGGCACTTGGCCAAGGCATCTTGATACCTATGCTTTTTAGAGATTCAGAATTTAGGCTGAACCTCTTTGAATGGTTCCATTTTATTAACCATAAAGATATATTTTAGGGGATGCCTAGATAGCCTAGCAGTTGAGTGCTTTCCTCGCAATCACGAGGGCCAGGGTTCAGTTCCTGGCCCCGGCCCATGTACGCCCCATTTACTAAACTGCAGTACAACTGGTAACCCCCGAGATGGCTCAGGGGCTGAAGGTTCTTGCCTCCCATGGGGTAGGCCCTGTGTTTGGTTCCTGCCCCACACAGCCCCACGTACACCTGTGTGGAATGAAACCATGTCACAACTAATGATAAACAACTATGGAGACTGCTCTGGGCCTTCCCCCACTCCCTCCTTCTCTCAAACAATAAAATAAATCTTAAAAAAAAAAGAAATCTATTTTAGAAATCCAGGTGGCTTCCTTCTGATGTTTTTGTATTTAAGTTTTTTATGTAGCCCAAGTCATCAATTCAGAGACAGCACAAATCTAAATTGAAAGTGACCTAAATGCCTTTGAGGGCTGAAGCAGCGTCCTAATAGCTTACACACAAAAGAAGTACAATTGCGGAGAAACCACACATAATACCCCTGGAAACAAAGAATTCACAATTGTTAGGATACCCCAAGTAGAATATATATTAGGCAGCACAGGTTAACAGAGCCCCCAGTGTGGGGTCTCTCACTCTAGGGTTCCCAGTTCTGTCCAATCAATTCAGTCCAATATTTGGTTTTAGGATTGCCTGAAGGTAGACAGTTCCAAACAGATTTGATTGTCCATGACATTATCAACTCACAGATGAGATATGCTGCATGTAAAGTGCAAGAACTGAGCCACCCTCTGCTGTCTCACAGTAAGGCTATAAGGTGTGAGTTTGAATTCAGCTGTCAGTTTGAATTCAAAATGCTCCCAGCCTCTTTAAAAGGCAGCATGGGGAGTTTTTCCTTCAGGAAGAGAACACTTCCAAGAATAGTTCTGAAAAGCAGAGATCATTAATACCCTTTCCCATGCTTCTCTGGGTGCCAGGCTTTTGTTTTGACTCTGTTGTTACAAAGTCATTGTGAACCATTTAGCGATCATAACTACATTTTTTCAGTCATCCCTGTTCTCACTCAGACTTTTTATCCACAAGGATTGGGTACAAGAGATACAAAAACATTTTGTGAGATATCATTTTTATATAATTTGACCTGAAAGACACGTTATATTTAGGAATTGGTCAGGATTAAATCCTGACTACTCAACATTTTTCAAAATGAGTTAACATAACTTCCTTTTTTTTTGGACAGCTATATTTAATAATGGAAATGCCTCTCTCAGGTGTGTCTACCAGGAGAAAGGTGAGGGAAGTAGAGCCAAACTGTCCGTGCATTGTTGTAAATTGTAATTAATCTGGAAACCTGAACACAAGTCAGTAGCAGTGAGCCATCCCCCAGAGAGAGACTCCAGAATTTAGTCTGTCAGGAGTGGATAGAGTGGTCACACTACTTGTGATGTGCTCTCAGTCTTGCAGCGTTTGGCATGAATCACAAGTTAGGAATGCAGTTAGTTTTCGCGTTGGAAATATAGCTGATCAGTAGCCTAATTTTAGATGGTCCCATCAGGGAGTAAGACATCTGTGGGCATATGGATATAACCCAGACAGTCCAACCAGCATCCATTGATGTTTTCATAGTTTAGGGCCCCATAGAGAGGTATTCTAAATCTGCAACACTCCCAGAGTCTAAGTTGTGTTAATTGAGTCTCTGCATGTTTTCAGTTCAGCAGGGACTGTGCTGAGACTGAAACAGCCCATATCAGTCAGACAGCTTCATATTTTAGCGTCGAGAGTCAGGCCAAGGGAATTAGGACCTGTGAATGCAGAATTCTAACAGCTAGCACCTAGTCTTCTGCAAATCTGAGTCTCTACAAGGCCAGATAGTTGTGTTCCAAGTACTATACAGGTAACACATGGGGCTTTTTAGCCCCTTTATCTGGTCAATCTTGGAATCCAATTTGACCCATTAAAAAATAGGCATAGCTGGCTGAAAATCATCTGCCTCTAAGTATCAGAAACTTGATTTCATAAGAGCTCATCAGTGAATAAAAACAGCTTTTTGAAATTTCAAGTGTGTCTACATCTAGAGAGTGCCTCTCTTTTTGTCATCTCCTTTTTTGTTAGAGGCTCCAGTAGGCAAAAATAATCAGTTATGGAGATTTATTCTTTTTCTAATATTCAAAGAGTTTAAATTTCATCTGCTCACCAGCAGCAAAAAACAAGAAAATTTTGTCCCATTACATTTTTTTTTTTTCTTCGTAGCTTTTCCTGATTGGGATGATCCCTCTAGCGTTTATGAAATTACAAGCACATAACATTTTATATTAGTTTTATCGTACATTTAAATGCAATAGGCACAAAATTCAAAAAGAGCATTTTGTAAAAATTTTCCTGTTTTTCTCATTGCAAATTTATATAAATATTCCTAAAAATAAAGTTAGCATTTACATGGTTAGCATTATAGCTGTGTGTGTGTTGTGTTTGTGTGTATGTCGGGATGGAGGTTTCATCCTGGTTGGAATGCAAGGGATTTGGGGTTGCTTCAGCAGAAGCTAGGTTAAAGAAACTGTTGGAGGTTGTCTCTTCGACCTTTTTTATACCTTAGGGTTTATCTAAAGCTTTGCTCTATCCCTGGCAACTGATTTAACTGTGTTTCCCTCTCATATGTAAGAGAGAACAATGTAAACTTGAGAGTTTTTTGGCCCACCCAAAGATCACCTTTGGGAATGTTTGGGCCCTCCATCCACCAACCAGGCAAAAACAAAAGCCTGGTATGTACTCTTCCCACTCCCCCCATTTTGACCAGTGGAAGTAAAAGCAGCCAGAGGATGAGCACCAGTTCTCCTGGGGATGGGCCTGTCATTTTCAAATTTTATAGGCAACCTTTTCTCTCATAATAGAAAGCAGCTTACCTGCTGCTTCATATTATAGATAACTTCATAGCTACCCAGGCAACAAAGGGTCTTCATTCCTCACTCCCTCATGCCTTCATTTCCCAAGCAATGCTTTTGCTGTATTTTAGTGAACTGGAGATAGTCTAGCAAATCCCACTTCTGACACCACTGTATTGTAGGAGGTGGTCCTGAAAATCACCTCCAGGTTCAGTGCTTCTCTTGGAAGACCCACAAGATGCAGAATGTAGTTGTCTTCACAGCCAATATTTAGTACAGCAAAAGGATATGAAGCAAAATCAGCAAACAGAAAAGGCACATGGGGCAAAGTCCAGAGGAAGCTAGACCCAAGTTTCCAAGAGTCCTTACCCCGTAGAGTCAAGCAAGTTGTGCCTAATTCCTCCAGCATCAAATTATGACAATATGTGTGAAATGTTGACTATGATGGAATTTCACTGGAAACCCAGTACCCAGGGTTTTATTGAAACCTGATCGCATAGGCACCTTATGCCTCCCTTGTACCAAAATTGCAGACACCTAGATGAAAAGCAAGTATATAGCATATACTACATTTGTTTGTTTGTACAGACAACTTAGATACAGCGAGACATACCTGTCATATATGGAATGGTACGAACCCTCTTTAAATCCAAGTTATCAGATACCAGCCAAGGGCCCATCTTACAAGCAGCCCTTTCTAAGCATACCCACCTTAGACCAGCAATGTTAACTCTTTTTTACACAAGTAGATTAGCTCATCCTCAAAGAAATGGAACTGAAATTGTAATCTTGATGAAACTTAGTTCAACTTGACAAATTCCTTTAGGTTCAGTAGGACAGTGGATAAAGAAACAATACTAGTTCCTAGAAACTAAATAGCATTATACCTTAACATGATATAATACGTATAGAATTTTCTACATTAACCATAATAATTTAAAGTGAGAACCTCACAATGGAGGGAATAGCAACGCCAGGTAGATTCACTGACTTCAAAACAGTGTGTGCAAGAGCAGCTTCTTTTCCAATGTGGATAATGTAAAAAAAAAAATAAAAATTGTTATAGCAATTTTGTATTCTTTGTGGTAGTGTGAAAAAAGGAAATTGTTCTCTTTTAATTCTCTTTTAATACTATTTTGTAAACTTGTACTAAATTTGAATGTACATAATTACTAAAAATAGGTCATGGGGCAGTTCTGTTCCCTGAAGTTTAAATACAAAACTTGCGATTGCAATTCACTTTTTAAAAATTTTAAGCATTTAATACTGCTTACAAATAGTAAAAAATAATTACCCTTTAAAACAATATTTGGTTGCAAACTTTTAAACTTCCATAAATAGTATATATTATAATTTTTATCATTTTTTAATTGAATATACAATTGGTTTAAGTTTAGGGAACCTCAGTTTAAGGCTAAAGTTTTGCTTTTGAGTCATAAGTAATTTTCTATTTTTCTCAGTTACCGGTACATCAAAACTTTAAGACTTGGCTTTCTAATACAAGATAAAATACTACCAATTCAACATTTTCACTTATGAAATAGGACAATACAATATTCAGAAGTTATGAAAGCAAACATTGCTGAATAGTCCGAGATGCCAAAGTTTTTGAAATTAAGCTTTTGCTAGCAGCACCATAGCATCACAGCCTGAAATTTTGATTTTTCAGCACTGTATGAAATTCTGAATTGAAAGTATGAAAAATAGTTGTGAAGGGGGAGTTAAAGAATAACACGAAATATTTTGAATAGTTGGAAAGTTAAATGTATGAAAGCTGAATTTTGCCTAAGAAAAATTTTAGCTGTCTGAAGATTTTACTTGTGTGGGTAGTTCTGTGTTCTATGATTATTACAGATTAATTATGTTTCAATGATGCTTCACACAGTAGTTGTATCCCAAGTGTGGACCATTTTTCACTTGTGGACCTCATCCTAGTTATTTTCAGTGTTCATTTGCCAATTTGGTAAAAAGACAGTGAGCTCTGCTGCTCTTTGCAGCGATTTTCATTTTTTTTTAAAGATTTATTTTATTGTTTTGGACAGACAGAGAGAAGGGGTAGGGCCCAGAGCAGTCTCCATAGTTGAACATCATCAGTTTTAGACAGGGTTTTGTTTCACACAGGTGTGTGGGGGGGGGGGGGCATTCCCACAGGGTTGGGGAGGGGCTCCCACATGGAAAGCATGCCCCAAGCTGGGGGCCTAATCGGGAGCCTCCCACATGGGAAGCTCTCTTTGCAAGAACCAAACTTGGGGCCACACCCCAATATGGGACCACACAGGCCAGGGCCAGATTCCATCCTCGGACCCAGCGTTGCAAAGCCAGCACTTAACTGGCTAAGCCATCCTGGCATCTCCGTTTCTTCCTTTTCCAACAGAAGCATCCTTCTTCACACTGTGAAAGCTATGTAGGTATAAACGGTACAAGTGCAGCCAGAATGTGTATATTCTATTATCTCCTTTTCCTTGGTTGCTGAGAACGCTCAGGCAGCCAAACTGCCACATAGTGTTTTTTAGTACTATCGTGATACTACTTTTGTGTTTGTGCAGACATTTTATTTTGAATGCTGTCATATTAAATATTGTAATAACAGCAAAGTGAATTCGAATTCTGGAATGCATATAACAAGGGAGTTATCTTTTCCAGGAAGCCACCAAGAGTAAAGCCACATTTGACTTCAGCTTAATATGAAATTAGGCAGGCTAAACCCCAAATCTCTTAAACTATGTGCAATTACATGGGAGAGATCTTTGTTTATATTGACAGTGACCTAGAAAAATATTTAAAATATAATTAACCTTAGTTCAGAGATAGTTGAAAAAATAGTTTCTTAACTTGCCAAAGTCAGACCCCTAGTACTGAAATCATCAAGTTTAGACTACCAATTATATATCATTCCTGATCTGAAATGAAACAGTTGGTGACATTTTTTTTATGTTTTATTGTCTTTTAAAAAGAATTCTTTAAAGGCAGCAACTACCAGTGACTTGCAGATTCTGATAGGGGAAGGGAGATAAAATGTATTAACTGCCTGTCATGCCCCAGGCACTGTACTGCCTGCTTTACATAATCGTGACAATCCTGCAAGGTAGTGGCCTTGTCCCCATTTTACAGATGAGGGAATTTAAATTCAGAGAGGTTAAGAGATTTGTGCTAGAAATAGCAAGTAGTGGATGTGGGATTCCAACCCAGATTGTTCTACTATGCTGTGTTCCTTTCATCAAATCAGGGTTGACAAACTGCAGCCCATGGGCCAGGTCCCCCTGCTTATTTTTGCAAATGAAGTATTATTTATACCCACTTACTACATATTGCCTGTGGCTTTCATGCTACAACAGCAGAGTTAAGTATAATCATGTGTTGCTTACCAGTGGGGGTACATTTTGAGAAATGTGGCATTAGAGATGGTTTGTCATGCATACATCATAGAGTGCACTTATGTAAACCTATACCCTATAGCCTACCACACACCTAGGCTATATGGTATAGTTGGTTGCTCCTAGGCTACAAACCTGTATAGTAAGTTTGTCCAACCTGCCGTAAACTTTCTTAAAACATTATGAGATGTTTTTGCAATTTTTTTTTTTTTTAAAGAAATGGCTCACCTGTATAGGACCCTTGCCATGAATGGAGCTTCTAGGACTGGAAATTGCTCTGTTACCCTGGGTGAGTCAGAGAGTGAATGGTCAGTGAATGTGAAGGCCTAAGACATTACTGTCCACTGCAGTAGACTTTATAAAAACTGTGTGCTTAGGCTACACTAAATTTATAAAATATATATTTTTTTCTTCAATAAGTTAACCTTAGCTTACTGTAGCTTTTTTACTTTATAAACTTTAAATATTTTTAAAATTTTTCTACTTTTTTGTAATAACACTTAGCTTAAAACACAAACATATTGTACAGCTGTACAAAAAATTTTTTTTTCTTTATATATCCTTATTTTATAAGCTTTTTCCTTTTTGAAATTTAAAAAATGTTTATTTGCTTTAACTGTCTTATTTAAAGACATAAACACAAACACACACAGTAGCCTAGGCCTACACAGGGTCAGGATCACCAGTATCACTGTCATCTACCATCGCATCTTATTTCACTGGAAGGTCTTCAGGGGCAGTAACACACAGAGAGCTGGATCTCCTATGCTAAGAGTGCCTTCGGGAATACCTCCTGAAGGACCTGCCTAAGGCTCTTCTCAAGGAGATTTCACTCTTTTCAGAAATATGTCTATGGTGGTTATTTGTTTTCTTTTGATTTTTATCATAGTTTTGCTTGTAAGCAGATAGTGTAACATGAAACTTTCCTTTTATCAATGAAAAACCTTTCAGTGCTGGTGTCCATGTTCTCAAAAACTTTTTTTTTTTAAGATTTATTTTATTGTTTGAGAGAAGATGAGGGTGGGAGTGGGAGATGAGAGGGCCCAGAGCAGTCTCCATCATTACATCATTAATTATGACATGATCTCATTTCACACAGGTGGATGTGGAATGGTACAGGGCTGGAACCCAACCAGGGGCCTCCCGCATGGGTGGTGAGAAACTTTGTCACCATGCCATCCCCGCAGTTACCAGCTGTGCTGCAGTTCAGTGTGTGAGTTTGCACAAGCCAGGGCTGGGAATCAAACCCCGGACCTCAAGATTCTGAGTCAAGCGCTCAACTGCTGAGCTATCCCAGCATCCCTCAAACTTTTTAAGGAGCTTGTTGATGTCTGCAAAAAGCCCGTCGTGATTTTTCTTGGGGATTATTTTTCTCCTCCTGTACGTTTTCTCTTGCCTCTTCTTCAACTATGTGTTCCTATTCCAGTTCCAATAATTCCTCATTAGTCAATTCCTCAGGAACCACCTCTAGGAACCCCTTAATGTCATCCCCATCCACTTGTAGGTTAAAGTTCCTTGCCATCCCAACAACTTTGTTGACTTTTGCAACCTTTGCGCTACAACATTATGGCAGCTAAAATGATGCTACATAATAGGAATTTTTCAGCTCCCTTATAATCTTATGGTACCATGGTCATATATGCAGTCTCTTGTTAACCAAAACATTTTTATGTGGTGCAGGACTGCATTTTATTCTTTTTTTAAGATTTATTTTTATTGTTTTGACAGAGAGAGACAGAGACAAAGAGAAGGGGGAGGGCCCCGAATAGTCTCCATAGTTGCACATCATTGGTTTTTCCACATAGTTTCACTCCACAGGTGTGTGCGGGGCTGCACAGGGCAGGAACTGGGCTGGGGTCTCACCTTGGTGAGAACTGAGCTGGGGGCACTCCCCAGTTCAGCATATGGGTCCACACTGGCCGGGGCTGGGATTCGATCCGTAATCCCCTGGGCTGCAAAATGAGCGCTTAACCCACTGAGCCATCCTGGTTTCCCCATTTTATTCTTTTTGATGCTGTTGTAAATGGGATTGTTTTTATTTCTCTTTCTGATAGTTTGTTATTAGTGTAGAAGAAATGCCGCAGATGTCTGCATATTGGTTTTGTATCCTGCAACCTTATTGAATTCATTTTTTAGTTCTAACAGTTTCTTAGTGGAGTCTGTAGGGTATTCTATATGTCATCTGCAATTAGTGACAGTTTTATTTCTTCTTTCCAGTTTGGATCCCTTTTATTTCTTTTTCTTGCTCTGGCTAGGACTTTCAATACCATGTTGAATAAAAGTGGTTAGAGTGGACATTCCTGTCTTGTTTCTGTTCTTAGAGCAAAAGCTTTCACCTTTTCACTGTTGAGTATGATGTTAGCTGTGGGTCTGTCATTTATGGACTTTATTATTTTGAGGTTGTTCCCTCTATACTCACTTTGTTGAAAGTTTTTTTTTATCATAAATAGATGTTGAATTATGTCAGATGCTTTTTCTTTATCTATTGAGATGATAATTAATTTTTATTCTTCATTTTATTAATGTAGTGTATCACATTGATTGATATGTGAATGTTGAACCATCCTTGCATCCCTGAAATAAATCCTACTTGATCATGGTGTATGATCCTTTTAATGTATTATTGAATTTGATTTTCTGGTCAATTGGTTTTTTGTTTTTTGGGTTTTTTTATTGTTAAATTTAATGGGGTGACATTGATTGGTAACAATTAGATAGTTTCCGGATGTACAAGTCTATATCACATCACCCATGCATTGCATTATGTTCCCACCACCCAGAATCAGCTCCCCTTCCATCACTATATATACGGTGTCCACTCCCACTTCCTCCCCCCAACTCTCCCTCCCCTCTCCTCCCTCCTCCCCAGGTAACCACACTCAATAGCTGGATGACTGACTGAGGGAAGGGGAGGTGGGGGGAGGGAGAGTGGGAGGGGAGGTAGGAGTGGGCACCAGCATTATGGACACACTCAATTGGTTTTTGATAAGAATACAAGTATAAAAGTAGTTCAGTGGAAGAAAGATATGCTTTTCATCAAATGGTGCTGGAATTATTAGATGTCTTTATGTAAAATATAATGAACCTCAATCTATGCATTCATTAGCAATTAGCTCAAAATGTATCACAGACTTAAGTGTAAAACCTAAAACTGAAAACTTCTAGAAGAAAATCTCCGTGACCTGGTTTAGGCAAACAGTTTAACATATGACTACAATAGCACTGTTCACAAAAGCAAGAAATAAAATAAATTTGACTTCATCAAAATTTAAAACTTTTGGCCTCAGTACAACACAGTTAAGAGTATGAAAAGATAAGGTACAGAATAGAAGTAATATTTGTAAGTTACATTTTGAGCAAAGAATAAACAAGGAACTCACATTCAATAGTAATCAATCTTTAAAAATGGGCAAAAGATAGATCAACAAATACTCATGGCAAGTAAGCATATGAAAGCATGCTGAAGTCATTAGTCATTAGGGGAGTGGAAATTTAAACCATTATGAAGTGCCACTAAGCATCCATTAGAATGGCTACTGAAAATGGGGGAAATAAAACCCTGGTGATTCCAAATGCTGACCAAGATACAGAGCAACTGTAACTCTCATACATGGCTGATTGGAATGAACTTGGACCTCTACTGTGGCAAACAGTTCACTAAACTGTCTTCTATGTAAAGTTAAACAACTTACCACATGTCCAAGTAGTTCTACTCCTGAATATCTACCCAAGAGAAATTAAAACATATATTCACACAAAACCTGTATGTAAATGTTATCATATCTTTATTTAATAGTTGCCAAAAACTGGGAACAACCAGCATGCCCTTCAATATGTGAATGGTTAAACAAACAGTGGTTTATCCACACAATGGACTACTACTCAGCAATATAAAAGGTTCAAAAATTGGAAAACCACATGCAAAAGGCTGAATGTGAACTGCGATCTCTCACCATATACCAAAATTAACTCAAAATGGATTAAAGACCTCCAAATAAGAAAGGAAACAATAAATTGCATAGAAGAAAACATTGGCACTAAACTTATAGACCTGGGATTCAGGGAGGACTTTATGAATCTGACCTCATTGGCAAGGGAAGT
>PVKE010042193.1:0-13851 GCA_004027555.1 Craseonycteris thonglongyai | reverse complement strand
AATCAACACATGGTAATTGTTATTTATGTACTGAGCCTCCATTAGCACTATTCTAGGGGCTGTTGGATGGGGGCTTCAAAAGGTGTTTAAAATATGTCTTCAGGACCACAAAAGATGGCAACAGATATATATTTGACATGAAAAATCAGGACAGTATGTGATGAAGTGTTATTTGGACAGAAAGGAAATACAAAAAAAAGCAAAAAAGGTAGAGGTCACGGTGGTCATAGTCTTTAAGAATCATGATGGGGATTGTATTGGGATTCCTTTGGTTGTAAATCATAGAAAGTAAACTATATAGAGGGGTAATTATTAGATTACATGGCCAGGGTATAGAAGGAATGAGGTAAGTCTCAGGGAAGCCAACTGAAAACTCCTGTACCTCAAAGACTTTTGTCTCTAATTTTTCTTCTTCTTGTCAGTTTCTTCCATGTGGCTGGGGGCCTGGCTGCCAATAAGCCAAGAATCACTCAGGGAGAGGGCCTGCTTCTCTCAGTTTAAATCTCAAAATCCCAGGAATGGTTCTGGTTGGCCTCTCTTGGATGACATCCTTGTCCTTGTGGCCAGGGACACAGATTGCCTGGTAATTGGCAAGCCCCATATCTGGGGTGGGGAAGAAGAACAGTTTCCTAAAAGGATTGTGTCCTCCTCAAAAAAAGGGAGGGTTACTTACTCCTGAGGGAGAAGAAGACAACTTTCACTGGTTGCAGGGAGAGAGGCAGGTTGAGAATACTCAACCAAAGGCACAGAGTCTAGAATAAGAAGATGGTTTGTGTTAGTGAAATAGGACAAAGTAGATCCAGAGTGAATGGTTTGGAGTGGTTGCCTCAGTAGTTTGGACTGATCTGATAGGGTATAAATCCAAAGAACTGACATCAAATTGACATAGTTATGTTGGATCCAGGCTTTTGTTCTTTAAAAATAGGTTCCATATTGTAGGCTGAGTATTTGAATTGGTAACTTGAGGACTAAGCTGAGTACAGTTGAGAAGTTGTACTCAGTGAGTATAGACAAAGATGACAGATGTCCGTCCTGGCACTCCCTAAAAAATTAGATGTTATCAAGGGATTTATTTTACAGTTTTGTTTTTTATAAGAAAGGTATTTCAGAGTAACCCCAGATAAATGGTTTGGATAAAAACTTGTTTTTAGAAGAATTGCAGTTAATACATGCCAAAGGAATGATACAAATAAAATATTGCTATGTTGTTACTCCTAATGAAATCATAGGACAAGGGATGATCGTGAGTGACTGCTAAAACTATAATATTAGGTCAGAGGCTGATAGACAACTTAAAATTGATTTATTAGGCTAAAAAACCCTAAACCCACTGATCAATCTTTACGAAGAGAAAGAAAGGGGTAGATATTATATGCCTTCTAATTTGATGCAATAGGAAATATATAGAATCATCAGTGAAATTTCATGCTAAAAAACTGAATGTGATTCTGATCAAGTTTTAGATCTAACTACTAGTTTATAAGAAGCAAAAGAGAAAGACAACCATACAATACCATGATGTAATTATCCAAATTCATAATGTAAGAATTTCTATACGACAAATTACTCGGTTTGTTCAATAAATAAGTGGCAAGAAAAACAGAGAGAAGAGGGACTATTATTAAGAGACTTAAGATATATATCAACAATCTTGATTTGAATGAATCAACTATAAAGTTATAAATTATAAATATAAAATTATGGGGAAATTTTGGAAATTTTTCTGAATATTAGAAAACAAAGTTTCTTTTTTTTTAAAGGAATAATAGTGGCACTACTTTTAAAAGGACTGTTTCTTTTCTTTTTTTATATAGATTTATTTTTATTGTTTTTGACAGAGAGAGAGAGAGAGAGATACAGAGACACAGAGACAGAGAGAAGGGGGAGGGCCCAGAGCAGTCCCCATAGTTGCACATCATTGGTTTTTCCACATAATTTCATTCCACAGGTCGGCGGGGCTGCACAGGGCAGGAACTGGGCTGGGGTCTTGCCCCAGTGAGAACTGAACTGGGGGCACTCCCCAGTTCAGCATATGGGTCTGCACGGGCCAAGGTTGGGATTCTATCCACAGTCCCTGGGGCTGCAAAGTGAGCACTTAACCCACTGAGCCATCCCGGCTTTCCCTTTTAGTTTCTTAAAGGAGAATATTCTGAAATTTTTTGCAGATTCTGTGATATTGTATTAGTTTCTTATGGCTACCTTCACATTTTCTCATGGACTGGGTGGATTAAACAATGGAAATTGGTTCTCCCAATTCTGGAGGCCAGAAGTGTAAAATCAAAGTGTAGGTAGGGCCCTGCTCCCCCTGAGATTCTAGGGGAGAATTCTTGTCTCTTCCAGCTTCTGGTTAGCTAGTTGTCCTAGGCTGTGGCTGTATCTCATAGCTCAGTCTCACGTTGGCTTCTCTTCTCTCTCTTTGCTTCTGTTTTTAGAAGACTACCATATTTTCCGGCGTATAAGACGACCGGGCGTATAAGACGACCCCCTAATTTTACAGTTAAAACATAGGTTTAGGCCTATATTCGCTGTATGAGACTACCCCCCACTTCCGAGGCTGTAGTCTTATACAGCAAATATAGGCCTAAACCTATGTTTTAACTGTAAAATTAGGGGGTCGTCTTATACGCCTGGTCGTCTTATACGCCGGAAAATACGGGTACATACATGTGATTACATTTAGACTTGAGCCTAATTGGGTAATCCAAGGTAAATTCCTTTTAAGATCCTAAATTATAGTCATTCTGTGTAAGTTAATATTCACAGCTTCTGGGGGTTAGGAAGTGATATATCTTTGGGGGGCGGGTGTCATTTCTTTTTGCTTACCTCAGATATGGTATTGAGATTTGCTTTAAAATAAACAGAGGCAAGGAGTGGGAATGAGAGATCATGCCTGGCTGACTTATGATTGTTAATTTTTGAGCCAAGTTATGACAGTTCATTGCAGGGGTTTTCTCTACTTTGTATATGTTTAAAAATTTCAATAATAAAAAGTAAAAACAAATAAAAGGCAAACTTTCACACTAAGGTAACTTTGTAATCAGTTCCTCGGAGAATCTGTAAAATACTTATGTTAACACTTAATAAATACAAACCTCAATTTTTTTCCTTTCGTAAGAACTAGGTATGAAACTTCTAATACCCTGTTTAAAACCCTTGAATGATTTGCTGCCTTTGTAGACTTATTTCTTTGGACTTCCCAAGAAAAATAAAGAGTAAATGAAAGTCTCTTCACTTGGAATTCAGAAATTGTAAGATGTAAGATGACGTGAGGCTGAGACACTCCTTTTTCTCTTCCTTACTAAAATATTGGTGAGTGTTTGAAGTGGCATTGGTTGTCTTGGAGACTCATGGGCAAAGTAACTTATCCAGACATCTTTGTCAAACAGATGAAATCATGAAAGGGTCAACATTTTTTATTATAGGGCCATCTTTCAACTGTGTTTTCCTGTGATCATAAAATGCCCAAGTGAGCTACAGCTTAGTACATAGAGTATGTTCCTTGGCACAACTCAGTACTAATGAATGTGTATCTGCAGATTAATCTTTAAGGTAGTACGACAGTGTTATAAAACTTGAGATTTTAATTTCGAAATCCAATCTGTTTTATTCTGTTTTTCCTTAACCTCCCCCCTTCCTTCCCCCGTCCCCCCAAAAAGAGAGACTTTTTGTGATTTCTCCTTCTCATTCCTGTCCTGGAAAGATTTCAAGGTATCCACTTAAAAATAACCACATGAGGTAGAGTACAGCATTTCTCAAAGAGCTATTGTAGAATTATCAGAAGTATAATATTTCTTAAAATACCACTATATACTCAGTTAATAGTTTAAGTGTATGTGTTATAAATGATAATGACTGTCAAGCTACTGTTGTAGACTAGTCAAGTTACTTCATGTACACTTTAATGATTTTTTTTTTTTAAGGAAGAAAAACAAATTCACACACAGAATCTCTGATCAAAGAATGCCTGGATTGTGACTCAAATCGCCCAGAGCAGCTTGTTTAAAGCTACATTTTAGCCTTTAGAAGTCAATTTATTGACATACTGTAGCTTTATAACCTTTCCTCAGTGCTTTTTTTTTGTTTTTCTTTTGTATTGAATTTGGTTCTTTCCAAGGTAAAAGCTAAATTTTGTAGGGGTGGTATAAACTCTAGTTGCAAAATCTCAAAATTAGACTTTTTTTTTTAGCTCATAGAATTAGAATTTAGTTGGTACATTTGTTGTTAAATATGCTAGACTACTAAAACCCAGCTCCCTCTATGATGTTTGTTTTGTGCTGTGGTAGAAATTGGTCTGTATATGTCAGACACAAAAAAAAGTGGCCAATTTACTACAAATTAGACTTCTTGTGGTATATGTGTTCAAATAGTATATAAGGCTGACTATGTTTTGAGCTTCTTATTACATTGCTATGACATTGTAACCCAGGCTGTAGTGAGAAAGCTATATTTTTTGGAAGTGTGGACTAGAGATAGCATATTGTAGTAATATAGATATAAACATGACTTTTCCATTTGGGTGAAGTCATTGGTAAAAGAATAGATTTAGATCTTTGCAAGCCTCTTGACCATTCTAGTTGCTTACTAAATGGTTTATTATAAAACTTGATGGTGATAATTAAATTCCTCAGCCATTCCATCCTTTTAGAGTTGTAAAATTACCCAATTTATGTACCCTGTAATAAAGGAGAAATGATGTATGGAAATAATCAAGAGAGTGGCTTACATTTTACTTGATACAGTATCATGCTAATCTCTTCTAAATTTTTTAGTGTTTGCTTTTGGACAATGAAGAAATATTTACTCTGGAGTATTTTTTAAGATATTGGTCCTTTTATTATCCAGATATGGGATGATTTTTCAGGAATACACATTTTACATAAAATAAAGTACTTCTTTTTTTAAAAAATATATTTTTATTTATTTATTTTTATTTTTGACAGAGAGAGAGATACAGAGACAGAGACAGAGAGAGAACTGAATGGGGCGAGCTCCCAGTTCAGCACATGGTTCCGCACGGGTCGGGGCCAGGATTCGATCCCCGGTCCCCGGTGCTGCAAAGTGAGCGCCCAACCCACTGAGCCATCCCGGCATCCCCTGAAATACTTCTTAAGTTTTATTTTTCTCTTTGCTACTTTGTCTTTATTTAAGAGAAGATAAAATATGATGCAGAAATCTGATTGAAATATAAAACTAATATTTGCATAAATGTTTTTTGGTTTGCAAATAGTTAACAAGGCACTTAGGCAAAACCCAAGCATTATCTTTGACTCAGTAATAAATATGGAATACCATGCAACCCTTTACTGATTTTACATCCTTGGTATCTCTCAAATTTACTCTTTTCTCTTATCTGTACTAACTCCACCCTCTCGTCTTTGTTACTATACACTAGTAGCTTCTTAACTGGTCTTCCTGCTTCTACCCTATCCACTTCCCAACTGGTTCTTCACTCTAGTCTTAGTGATATTTAAACAATTAGATTTCATGGTGTCATTTTCCTTCCCTACTTTCCTCCCATTTTAAAATCTACTTGGATTTTCTCATCACTGTTAAGGTAAATAAAATCTTTAATGTGTGCCAGGCTCCTTGAGTGTCGCCTGACTACCTTGCCAGCCTCATCACATACCGTTCTTTCACTAGCTCTCACTACTGTCTTTTTTCCAGTACTTAGTGTGACAGTGCTCTTTAGAAAAAATCCAGAATCTTTGCACATGATGTTCACTACCCAGAACACCCTTCTTCCCCACTTCTATCATCCCAATACCTCTCTCCCTAAGTTCCTCTTGCTTATTTGGTTGACTTCAGCTCAAACCTCATTTCCTCAGGAAGCCTCTTTACACTAGATGGGTTTTACTGTTACAGTCTTTTACATCACCATGTATCTTTTTTCCCCATTAAACTTACTGTAATAATTTCTGTACTTATGTAAATCATCTTGATGAAGACAGGCAATAGGCTTCATGACCTATTATATATCACTAAGACTTAGCACAGTACCAAGCACATGTTAAATGCACCATAAATATTTGTTGAATGAATGAATAACATGAAAAAATAGAATCAGATATAGCCGTTACGTAATTGATTAATGCACATACAACGCCAATACCAAAGACACACATTGTAAAAGTGAACTGTGTTCTACAACGAGGTCATATAGAGAGGTTGCTTGCTTGTTCCATAGCTGCTCCTGTTAGAAAGGGATTTTGGAACCACTTTGAAGAATTGTCTTTAGAAAGAGTTTACAAGCCACATAAGGAAAACACTTGAGATTCTCTTTATTTTCTAGCTGTACTTCTGACTTAGAGGTATCAAATTCTACTTTCAGAAGAGCCACATTTGCCACAGTTGAAAATATCAAAAGAATGTCATATGCATGGAGGCAACCATAAGAATTGTTCCTAAAATACCTTGAGCATTGGCTGGCATTTTTATAATAAACATGTGGCTTTTGAAGGGGCTTATACCCCTGCGGATGTGTGGGTTCTGCTATTTCCATTAAAATCTTCCACAAAGTCATTCTTTGTGTTGTAAGGTTGTTTCTCTTTTACTTCTGGATGTGAGGTAGTGGGATACATTTTATATCTTAAGTCATTCACTTTTTTGTGCTTTTCATCCTCCATGGGCAAAACAAGTCTTGGGAAGGGGTGTGTGTGTGTCCATAAAGGAATGTACCGTAATAAGGAATTAAAATGTTCTCATTTGAGTTCTATGTTTAGCAAAAACCCCTGTTAGTGTGAGAGATCACAGGACTAGCGCCACATTCTTCCATTGAAAAATATCAGGGATTCTTGCCAAGTTCTACTATTCAGGATTATTTATTCATTAGTTTTGTTGATTTAGTCCCTAGCACTTAACTCTGTTATGCTAGGTATCGCCCTTTTACCTCCTGATTTTGGAAGAAAGTTGCTGTGTGTCTTCCCTTTATCCAGTAGCTTAAATCAGCATTCATTTTTAAGCAAGAGTACCGTAACTGGATTTAAAATAACACATTCACATCTGTGCCTTTTTTTTTTTCTTTAAAGATTTATTGTTTGAGAGAAGGAGAGAGAGAGAAAGGTGAAGGGCCAAGAGCAGTCTCCATAGTTGTCCATCATTTTGTGACATGGCTTCATTCCACACAGGTGGCTATGGGGCCAATGTCTGTGCCTTTTAATCTATGGGAACATTCAGTTTTGGATTTACTGAACTGATAGCTGCAGCTATTGAAGATTATCTTGAGGCAGGATATCTGTCACAGCACCATTTAGGTTACCATGAACACTGTATTTTTTGTTTGTTCACCTTTGGGAAAATGTACTGAACTCAACATGATATAGATACTTTCAGAATAGCAGATAGCTCTGTAAATGAACATTTTTGTGGCAAGCCTTAGTATGTAGTCAGTAACAATTCTATTGACCTTTCGTTCTTAAGTGTTCTTGCTTGCACCTGACCAGCAGAGATTTGGCTTTCATTTGTGTTTTTTGTTTGGTTTATTGCTTGCCAATAAAGGCTCACATTTTCATACTATTTCAGTGCTGACTGTATTTACTTAAGCAAATATATTTTTTTGCATCTCCTTATGCAAATATATTTTCTGTGCCCAGCAATGATTTCAAGATTTGTGAAAGAGCATTCTTTTGAATTTGATCTGTTAATCCATATAGGCTTTTTGTTAAATAAGAAAAAGACCATTCACTGTTTGTGCAAATGACCCACCATGTTCTGGGCCTGGCTGTGTGAATCTCAGTGAAGCTGTCTGTGACTGGTCATAACATCATACCCGAATCAGTGACATTCATCTGAGTGAGCCCTGGCCAACCACTCCCTACCTCCAGATGAAATTATTGTCCCCACAGGGATTTGAATACTGTTGAATGCATTTTGACTAAGATGCACTTATTTTAGCATTAGGCCCTTTATTATTGTATTTCATAAATCATCCAGTCTTAAGCTGGAGTCATGTGATTATTTCATGTATTTAATGGGTACAGTTCTTGTGCTTATCACTTGTGCTATTTCCTGTGTGGACTCTTAAAGGAAAGAGAATTACACTTGTGAGGTAGTGCCATCTTGGGACCTTATTTTGCTGTGGTTCCAGGAAGTCTTAGGAATTGACAGCAGTAACGTGCTCCAGCTACCTGTGCGCAATGAAAAGTTAATGGAGAGCCAATACCTTGTAAACACAATCCCCTACTATTTTAAATAATGATCTGCTTACATCCGGGCAACACATATTAAACTATTCTAACATGAGCTGAACAATTTAAAACTGGTAAAGAAGGGTTAGTAAAGGATTGAGGGCTGACTTCATTTAGCTGGGAAGAAAATAGGCAGCTTTGCATGACAGCCTATCTTTTAAAGGAGCTGAAGTGAAGGGAGGTTAGTCATGGGCAGTGCTCAAAGTCACACAGGTAATCAGTGACAGAGCTGGGGTCTGCACCCAGAGCTCTCTGACAGCAAAGCTGGTGGTCCTAACCCCCTTGCTGTGTGGCCTTTCCTCTGAGAGAAAGGAATTTCATGGTGTAACAAATAATACAGTCTCCTCTTATTGACAAAATGAGACAAATTGAGATCTCGGAGATAAATTAATAAATTATTTGAGCTTTTATTGAACCAGCAATTCCATTTAAGGGAAATTTACCAAGGCCCTAGCATCTATGAAGCACTATGTATGCTATGTGCTAGAGAGGGTATCAAGAGCACCAACTGTCAGAAATTGTAAAATCCCTTTTATACAAGGCAGAATTCATTCACTCAGTAGGCATGTACCTGTGTTGTACTAGCACTAGTTTAGACACTGAGAGAATCAATATTTTACTTATCAATTCATCCTAAACTTTTGATCACCTACTGTATACTAGGCAATGTTCTAGATCCTGGGAATATAGTTGAGAACAAAACAGGCAAGGTTTATATTCTCATTGAGTGTAAATTTTGGTGGGAAGGAGACAATAAATAAGCAAGAAAAGAACTGCTCAGCAGAGAATTAAAATAGGAAGGGGTGCATAGAGTAACTGGGCAGCTCCATGCTTACAAAGATAAGGAAGACTTGATCTTTGCCCTGAAGAAGACAGACTTGTAAACAGTTAACTGCGGGTCTGTGCAATGCTTGATGTATGAACCGAACACTTGGGTCAAGCCAACGGTGAAGGGCCTTGCATAGCCTCTTGCAAGAACAGGGGGATGATTATAAGCAGTGTGCTGACAGATGTATGTTTAGGGTGGTAATTGTGGTGCAGTGTGAAGTATGGGCTAGAGAGGGGAGAGACTACTTACTGATAGGATGTGATAATTAGTCTCTGGAATTACAACCCTACACAAGTGCAAGGTGAAGGAGAAAGGAGGAAATTTTCCTTCTCATTGAGAGAATTAGGGAAGGCTTCCTGAGCGAGGAGACATTTAGACTTAGTCTTTAAACATACAGCGATGAAGGGGAGGGCATTTTGTGGTTATATTACCATGAACTAAAGAAGGAAGACTTAGCTTATTTTGAGAGTGACTAGACTTATGGACTGGCTGGACTATCAGCTCTGTGACAGAGAGCCAAGGGAGGTTAGTCCTGATATACTGGTTGTTTCAGATAAGCGGAGGGAACCTGCTGAAGGTTTTTCAGTCGACTGACGTTATCACAGGCTTAGGAATATTCTTTCAGTAGTAAATATATAGGATAAATTGGAGTGGGGACAGAGAGGTGGCTGACAGATAATTCAGTCGGCTGTGTGATGGTCCTGACATATTTGGGAGCTGATCTAGGAAGATGGCAGTGGGGCTGAATTAGAGCTCATGGGACAGTTGTGCAGGCAGAAATAACAAGGCAGACTAAAGGTCAGATGTGGGAAGTTGGGGAGAGAGAGAAAAATCAATTCCAAGATTGTAAGCCACGATGAATGAGAAGATAAGAGTTCTATGACAAACT
Source organism: Craseonycteris thonglongyai (assembly GCA_004027555.1). Classification (NCBI taxonomy): domain Eukaryota; kingdom Metazoa; phylum Chordata; class Mammalia; order Chiroptera; family Craseonycteridae; genus Craseonycteris; species Craseonycteris thonglongyai. The sequence continues at coordinate 3,950 of PVKE010042193.1, read as the reverse complement.
AGACAAGGCAGAAGGAACAATATGTTTGGGAGCACAGATTACTTAGATTACTTTGGGATTTGTGGTGGTTACTGTGGTGGTGGGGACCTTGTGGTAAGTGTCAGGTAAATCAATGAAAATAAGATTTTAGCTCTGGGGTTGAATATGTCGATTGGCATGATAATTAAGCAGCTTCAGCTGCAAGATAGATGGATGACATTGGCCCAGGACTGACTTGTTCAAAAAGAGAAAGGAGGTAAGAATGGAAACTTAGAAACATCATAATATTGGCTATTTAGTTTTGTGTTCTTGTAGTTTAGTGCTAACCATCTCCTAATCATACTACACGGTTGGACTTTTAGCCCTTCACTCTCAGCTCAATTCATGATGTTGCTTGAAAAATTTGCACCTGGGCCACATTATCTTGACTCCATTGTAGAGTTCAGTTTTAATTAGGGACAACACAAACTGCTTTGTGACCTCATTTGTTATTGGGATGCTATTGGGAAAATTTTCATCCCATTTTTCATTGTCTCCTAGAATAACTCTTTCATAGTGATGATAAACAACTTTGCTTCTCTGGAGAAGTGCAAATGTGTATTCCTCATGGAAAATCATATAATCACAGTTACATTTTTACCTTGGCTGCTAGGAAGCACAGAGTCAATTTTCCTCCTCAACTGTAGTAACTGTGTAGGATGCAAATAGGTCTCCATATTTAAGTTCTATTCCAATAGCTCTTACCCTAGCCATGGTCTTCATTTTCTCATTTATACTATCATTGGTCATGATTTTTAATTTTCTTCCTTAACACATGCATTTATTGTAAGCCAACTCAAATTCTTTGTAGAATGAGATGAGGGCTAAATAAATAATGCCACTATGCTGTTTACTATTATATATGAATGAAATATACTTAGAATGTTATACATCAATACATCAATACATGGACACCAATATTTAAATAAATTTATATGTTCTTCTCTGTGAACTTTGTTTTCATCAATAGTTTTTAGGCAAATGGTACACATATAATCACAGACTGTAAAACGAAATGAAAAATGATACAACAGTGAGAACCAACTTAATGAGTAAATATCCACATTGACCCAGTCCACTCTGCCTTTTGATCAGTTGTTCTCTCCCAGGTATAGGAATCTTTGCAATAAGAATTATAATTTTTGTCAGTCATTCATAATTTTTTTTTTAAAGATTTATTTTATTGATTTTTGACAGAGAGAAACAGAGACAGAGAGAGACAGAGAGAAGGGGGAGGGCCCAGAGCAGTCTCCATAGTTGACATTAGTTTTCCATATAGTTTCACTCCACAGGCGGGCACAGGGCTGCGCAGGGCAGGAACTGGGCCGGGAGCCTCCCACATAGGTCCGGGCAAGAACTGAGCTGGGGGAACTCCCCAGTTCAGCATGTGGGTCCGCCTGGGCCGGGGCCGGGATTCGATCCTCTGTCCTCGGGGCTTCAAAGCGAGCGCTTCACCCGCTGAGCCATCCCAGCTTTCCCATTCATAAATTTTAATAGTTGGTTTACTTGGAAACTTGGAGTGGATGTTACGAATGGCCTGGGACTAGTCATTGGAATTTGAGCTAATGTGATCTGGTAATGCTTTTATTTCTAATCAGTATATTCACACCCTGTCTGAGAAGATTGCTTTGTGACTGTTAACTATTAGCAATGAATAGGTCACCATTTAAATAAAAAGAATTGACTTCTTACTGCCAATCATTCCTAGATTCTGTTGTCTGAAGAAAGATCTTTTCTTTTCCATTCTATAGGAGGAAACCTTTGCTTTCAGTGAACAGATGAGGAACCAGATATTTTTGTAATAAAAATCTTTCAAACTACAATAGCCACATAATTAAAGGGATAACTGTGGTTATTGGATTTGTCCTAGGCAGCCTCCAGTAGAAAAATCTCACCCAATTTTAAACTTGACAAAGGGTCTTCCTTCCCTCACACCACCCTGTTGGTTCTTATAAAATAGGGAGACTACAAACCTGTGCTAACATAAATTTAATTGGTCAAAAAAACTTCGTAGAATCTAATGAATAGCAAATTGAGGTATTTTTAGTTATTTGTTTTAAAAATAGCAATTCCTAAATAGATATAAGTCACTTTTGTTTGTTTCAGACTGATGACCTCTCTATTTACATAAAGTGTCAGAGGTTGACATGAAAATATCTTTGTGATTCAATTTATTTACAGATAAATGAATTTAGTTACAAAACAATGGCATTTACTTATTGAAATGCCTATAGTCCCCCAAAAGAAATGCAGTTATTACATATGTGGCAGTAATGATTCAGTATCTTCTCTGTGGATGCTACAGGTATGGAGTTTGCAGTCATGGCTTGTTCTTCTACCTTGTGTCCATGTTAAATTGCTTGTTTTTCATTAGAGCTTTTCAGCCCTATTTATTATTATTGTTTATTGTAAAGATATATATCCTTAGGATTTTTATTATACTTAACAGAATCTTCTATCAGGAACCATAGGTTGAATTGCTTTCTGATCTCAGTATCAAAAATGGGCATCTGGTTTATTTTTACTCTGTGGACTCTGAATCTTACCACACACAGATCATGTTTCCCTCAACATGTTAGCTACAGCAAAATGAGTCCCAACCTCTCCTTTGCCTCCCTCTTCCACCTTAACTGTCTACAACACCTCTCTTCTGGCTGTCATTCTGCCTTGTGGCTACAGTGATTGGTATACTTATCCCATTAATTTTAAAAGCTCTTTGAAGATAAGGATTCTACTACTTTCTAAAATATATTCTTTACAGTGCTATCAGTGCCTTGCACACAGTTGGCGTTCAAATAATGGTTGAGTTATTACTAGGCCACTCAAAAATAGCTTCACATTGGACTCTCCATAGTGATAAGAGAGAAATACGTACTATGCCAGTAAAGCTTTTGAAATATGTTGAGTGTCAGATTGTATGTTGGAAAATATGGCACAATGAAATGGGATGCTCCTAAGGGTGAGAAAAGCATGGTGAATTATCGGAGCCAACATGTGTTGTTTTCCTCTTTGTGTCATACCTAAATATATTGCTGGACCACAGTTGGGAGCCTGGCACCTCCTCACTTTGCTCTAATAAGAAACATCAATTCTCTCTTCTCATAGAGAAAAGATAAAGAGTCAGGAGAGAAACAGTTTAATCAGTGAAGCTGTAGAAGTTGCTCTGAGATCTATACCTACAAATAGTATAGACATACCTACTATATAATGCAAATTACATTATTTCTAAAATGGTTGTGAGCTGTGGACAATGATCCATGTATTCAGGTATTATTCTGCATGATTAAATTTCAGTACAACCAAGAATGTAGACAGACCCATGAGTGAATTGTAATAATATGTGATACTCACTCAAAACTTTTTGATATGAAAGTCCACTGAAATGCAAATGAACCTACTTAACTGAAGGCAAAAGGTCACTTTAGCTACATAGTATACTTTATTTCCTAATTAAATTAGCAGAATCTGTATTTGGTGTGCTAAGAAAGAAAAGCTTTATTATTTTTTTAATTAAAAAAATTGTTATATTTTATTAGTTTCTTACAATATCGTATGTTATGAGTAAGCATCATGGTTCTTCTAATAGTAAAACTTCAAATATCAGATGCTTAGAAAAATACTAACCAGAGAAAGAACTTTTTCCAGTTGTATTTCTCACTTCCTCTTCTCCTCTGAAAACCAAATCATAATATTTGTTCAGTTAAAAAAACTGCACAAACAAAAAACCCTGCCTTAGGCTACAAAATCAATGTCCCAAAATCAACTGCATTTTTGTACGCCAACAATGAAACTTCAGAAAGAGAGATGAGAAGATCCATTCCCTTTGCCATTGCAAACAAAAAAATGAAATACCTAGGTATAAATCTAACAAAGAACGTGAAGGACTTATACACTGAAAACTATAAGACACTCCTAAAAGAAATTAAAGAGGA